>JANHFN010003954.1:26522-36659 GCA_032468175.1 Toxicocalamus goodenoughensis | reverse complement strand
TTGGTGTTTCTAATATCTTCTGTCTGTTTTGTAGCTTTTTTTGTCTTGATTGGCTGGCAACATTGTGTTTCCTGTATCAGAGGCTTTTAGTGTGGCTTGGCTCTGAGCAAACGGACAGCTATCATTTATTTGAAAGATAGGTTTCATCTGGGTTGAGGCGTGTTTGAGCTGGAGGTATTAGAGGTATCACCTGTTTGTGCCCAGTTGTTTGCCTGGCTTGTGGTGTGGAGATTTTTTTGTTTGAGAGTGCAGGCTTCCAGATAACTGACAATCTGATGGAGTGATCTCTTCTATTCATGCTTTCAGGTCTTTTTTCAATCTCTATGGCTTCTCTGATAATTTGGTAGCTGGGGTTTTCTATAGTGGCCACACGGGACACCACTGCCAATCCCCCTCATCAGACGCAGGCACAAGCCCATCCTATAAACGAAGGACAACCACCATCCAGAACACAGACCACGGCTGCTTCGCCAGCTGTCGCACCCCCCGACCCCAAGACCAAACAAGCTGACACATGCCAAGAACACAGACCCAGACCCGAAACTCGAAGCCAGACTAAAACCCTGAGTGCTACATCACAGCCTGCTCAGGATATCACATCAGAAAACTCAGGAAATTACACAAGAACTCAAGAAGTTGCAACACAGCAAATGACCCAGGATATCACAGCACAACACCAAGGATACCACAGCAATAAAACTCACAATGTCATTACACAACCCAAGCTGTTACTACAGAGGAGGCGAATGGAAAAGAGACCAAAACACAAATGACCCAGGTGATTACAATGCAGGACCCAGGATACCCAACAAAAGAACTCGCAAGCCCATCACACAACCCATTACCCAAGCTAATGGAAAAATGATCACTACAAAACAAACGACCCAGGAGATTACAGCACAAGATCCAGGATATCTCCACAACAACAAAACTCACAAGGCCATCACACAGCCCATTATACCAACATCAACTCCATCAACCAATCAAGAAGCAGCAGCGCAGCCAACCGGCCCAGCACACCAGCCCCCACCACCATAGAGAGATGGCAGTTCCGATCACACACTGCTTGCACTGACACAAAGCTGAAAACACCAGCCCGAGGATGGCGAGTGGGACCTCGCCGAAATGTCACCAAGATACTCTTAATCTTACATTGGAAAAGACCCGAACACACCTTGACCTACATACCTGTACCCATGAAAATCTACAAAAACATATATATATGCAGCTGCCGGAGTTGCACAGTGTGAATAAGAATGTAATTATTTTTATTTTTGACTGGATTCAAAAGCAGCCTTACCACAAGGACATTTTTTAATTTGACTTTTCAAAAAGCAAGAGAGAAAGTTTCAGAATGCTGCTTAGTCATCCAGCAAATTACCACCTTTAGACTTCCAGGGATTTCCATTTTCCATTCTCCTTTAGACTCATTCCTGTTTTTCTATTATTGTCATTCTTTGACACATTATTACTGTCATAGGCTGTATACAACAGAATACAATGTTACTTCAGTAGCAAGATGATTGATTAATTGATTGATTGATTAATTTCCTTTGACTACTGTCACATCAGAAAGAACAATTTGTGGAGACCAGATTAGCAATTGGCAGCTTCTCCCAAGCCCTGCATCCCCAAATTGTTTATTCAGTTAAGAATAATCAATCGAGTTACCAAGATTAGCACATATAACCAAGTAGTCCACATTTCATAAGAGCCCAAAGTGAAGCATAAAGATTGAACAATAACTTAATACTTAATTTGTTCCTTTCTTAATGAGGAATAAAGCTCTTAAGACTAAAATGGCAACTGTTTGTTCCTATTACTGCTGATAATTGATAGTACTTTCCCTAATTGGAGGATGTACCACAATATGAGTATTAGGGCCAGATGGAAGACTTGGGCACTTGTGAACATCTTCGGTCCCTCTGATAGGTCACAGATCAGCATGTAATCAGCATGTAGTCCTCAAGTGCTCTTTTGTGGCGCTCAGACATTTTCTGATTAAGACTGAGGAATTGGTGGCATACTTCCTGTTTGAAATGGAAACCAACAAAAAATGTAGTGTTTTCTACAATAGGATCATCACATTTAAAAATCAACATAAAGTTGGCTCCAATCCTGTTGGCCATTAGAACAGCTCTAAAAATGTAGTTCGTTTCTGGGCAATGGGATTAAGTTGATTGGAATTCTCACTTGGAGGAGTGTACTATAAATTTGGATTTATTCATTGTTTTTTATTATATTGGGTTTCTTTACTGTTTGTTGTTTGTGCATCACCCAGAGTTAAAATTATTCATTTGAGCAGCCATATAAATTTAAGACAATAAACAACAAAGAACACCATCCAAATCACCTCTGAAAAATTCAGAATTCCACAAAGGTGTGATACAGGCTCTTCTTCCTTACGACCTTCAAACTCTTAAAAATTCCCAACACAGTTCTTAATAACCAAAGGATTGTTTTTTCTTCTTCTATTGGTCCATTTTCATTGAATCTGAGATTTCTAATATTATTTTTTTTAAATAAATGAATAGAACTTTATTATGGATAAAATCTAGCAAAACAGACACACAAAAATCATACAAAGAATTTTTTTAAAAAACTTGGTCTCCAGGAAATATCTAAAAGTTTTCATCATGTCACACATATGGAGATGCAGAGCTATTAATTTCTCAGGTAGTGAGGAAAAAATATGCTTTTGGCTGCTTAACTGGGTATAACTTTGTGGATCATATATTCCAGCTTTCTGGATTTTTCTAAATTCTATAGCAAATGTGCTGCACATTAGAAGAACAAGGGTTGTTCAATGTGCTAAATCTATAGCACAGAGACATCCAAGAATGCCAGTGATGTTCAGTTTATAGTCAAGGTTTTCTTGATGAAGTTGGCCTCAGAATATCTAAGCTGCCTAACGAATGTTGGCATTTGGCTTAACTTGCTTGCTAGTGTGCCAGGACTAAGTCTGTCATTACTGTTTCTGTAAGGCTACATAAATGTAAACTAAAATGTGTTTATCTGAAATTGCATTGCCCCATGACAAAATGAAAGTTACATTTGTTTTAGTTGTATTTTTCCCCAACTGCCGAATTAAATGAAAAACGGAGCAGAAATTCTGAGTCATCAGGAAAAGTCAACTAGCAGAGCCAAAATTCCACTGCTGGATCCCTTTTTGAAAAGATTCTTCAGCAATGGCAACAATTTCTAATTGGAAAATCTAGCAGAAGAAAAGTATTCCCAACCCACCCAGAGAAGAGAAACCGCTTTCTGACAAATTCCACTCTAAACTTGGAACAAGAAAATACTTATCCTTTTTACAAAAGCCATAGTATTTCTCCCCATAACACAGTTTAGAAATAACCCTCTTCTTCATCACAATTCATCACTATCCTTTTTTTTTTTTTTTAGCTTTCTGGAGTGTTGCGATAACTTTGCATTGTGTGAGGATGAGGGTGAGCTGTAATGATGCTTGGGCTGGTTTTTGGGAGAAGGATTTTTTAAAACTCTACTTTATGGAATGTTGTGAGCCTCCTAGAATCATTGTGTGAAATAGGTGACCATACAGTGTAAATAAATAAGTAAATAATTCCAGACCTCCCTACCCTTAATTCATGTATGAAATAACTTTGTATGACCTGACTTTATGCTTATTTCAAGCAATTGCTTCTAAATTAGAACTCGTGCAGCTTAATGTACCATACATTAAAGGTAATCCTCATGATTACAATTGAGCCCAGGATATCTGTTGTTAAGTGAGACATTTGAGTTTTGCCCCATTTTACAACCTTTCTTGATGCAATTGTTAAGTGAGTCACTGCAGTTGATAAGTTGGTGACCCAGTTGTTAAGTGAATCTGACTTCTCCGTTGACTTTGCTGGTTAGAAGGTCAGAAAAGGTGATCACGCGACCTTGGGACGCAGCAATGGTGATAAGTATGAATCAGTTGCCAAGTATCTGAATTTTGATCACATGATCATCAGGATGCTGTAAAAGTAGTAACTGTGAAAAATGGTCCCAAGTAATTTTTTTCAGTGCTGTAGTAACTTTGAACAGTCATTAAATGAACTGTTTTAAGTTGAGGACTACCTGTTTAAGACCATCATGGATAGATGGATGGATATCATTTCTTTTTTAAAATATTTTTATTGAAAAAAATTAATGAGCTAAAAACAAAACAAATAGTGGTATTAGAAAAGAAACAAAGAAAATAAGATAAATAGAAAGTAAAAAAAAGAACATGGAAAAAGGAACAGAAATGAAAAAGTGGAAGAATGAAAAAAAGAAAGGAATATAAACAAGCATCTTCCAATCTTTTTGACAATGGTTATGATTGCATTTAATTTTATCACCCTTCTCTCTAAGGTTTCCTCATAATTTTCTTCATTCCTTAAACTACCCTTTCCAATCTTCAAACCTATAAATCACAAAATCATTTCTTTCTTTCTTTCTTTTTTAAGCAAAAAGTCCAGAAGGGATTTCCATTCACTGATAAATGTAGTCATTGATCTTTCTCTTATCAAAGAGATTAATTTTGCCATCTCTGCTATTTCTGTCATCTTCACCTAGTGGCGAAGATTCTCATCTCCCACTTAGAAGGTTGAGAGTTTAATCCTAAATAGCAACAGATGTTTCTCACCTAGGGAGCAAAGAAAAAATATCTGCTGTGAACTCTGTATGGCATCAGGAAAGGCATCCAGCCAGTAAACGCTCAGCTCCATCCAGTTGCCCTAACTTTACCCCAAATTAAGGAATTACATGGTCGTAAAAATGAATGTTTTATTGTTTCCTTCCTGTAAAATACTTCTAGTATTTAAGACCCATAAAGACCCATTTTTCAGGCACACTCTGCGGTTATATCTGTTCCATATTCTAATGTATATGATCCCAAAAATCTACATTAACCTTTTTTGTTTGTTTGTTTATTTGTTTGTTCATTAGATTTTTTTTTATTCTGCCATTGTTGATTTATAAGTAACTCAAGGCAATGAACATACCTAATACTCCTTCTTCTGCCTATATTACCCACATCAACCCTGGGCTGTAAGAAAGTGGTTGGTCCAAAATCAATTACCAGATTTCATGTCTAAGGCAGGACTGGAACTAATATTGTCCTGGTTTCCAATTCCTATTCTAAAATTCTCTTATTTCTCAGCAATACCCATTCTTTCATCCAAACTAAGATGGGTAAAAAATACAATTTCAAGTCAGGCAGTCCCTATCCTCCTTGTTCCTTTGCATCTCAAAGTATTTTATATTTAATGTTTGGTTCACACACACCCCTTGATCTACAGTTGGATATAGCTTTCTGCCATTGTATTTAATGGTACTTTAGTTGTCATAATAGTCATTGTCTGAGACAAAAACAACATTCTAAACAAAATATTCATTTTTATCACCGAAATTTTCCGCAGAAATGATAATTGTAATTGCTCCCATCCTAACATATCCTTGTTTTGTTTTTTTCCAGGTCTTTACATAATTATTCTGGTATAACATAGTAGTAACAATACCACTGGTAGTCATAGGGATATTCAAGTAATTCACTTTTTTCTCAATCTTAAAACCAGCTTTTTTACATCTATTGTTTTCCACTTTCATATTCTTGGTTAACTTCTTTAAAACTTTGGTTTAAACTTTAAAACCAACTAACTTCTCCAAATCCATAAATTTTACAAAAATTTTGTTTCATGCAATTATTTTTCCAAAATTATCACCAAGTCTTTAACCAATGCCCATGATTTATATGTTTCTCTTTTATTTTTCATTCCAGAAATTCTCTCTGCCCTTATATATCTGTTTAATACTGAAATAAATAGCAATGGTGACAAGCAATGGTGACCCTTGTCTATTTGATGGAACTTGTCATATACACATGATTACATCCAACAAATATTCTACAAGTTATTAACCCACCCACCCCTCAAACAAACTGTAATTTTGTCCTATGTATTTTTCTTTACCATATGCTTTTAGTGCATATCCTTTCCTAATATGTGCACATATTCATATGTATGTTTGGTATGCAGCTTTATAATTTTCACACTGAGGGGTCTTTTCAAATAGATATTAGTAGATGTTTTGAATTATGTGCTGATCTTTGCCTCAATTGAGCCTGGAAAATCATTATATTGTATTCAAAAGAAATTTGAGATTTGATTGCTTTTGCATTCCTAGTCTAAGTAAGCTTCAGAATTTAGCTTTGTCATTGTAAATCATCACTTGTCATCATTATCTGTTTATTTAAATACAACTTTTTCAAGTCTGAAGCAATAAATACAACAATTTAAACATTCTATGAATGATTGCCAAAAATCATCATGTCAATAAATGAATGCAAAACAAAAATAGCAATCAATCTGTAGTTTTATGTGGGAAAACATATATACATATATACCGTTCATGCTACTCCCTTTTAGAGTAACCATCTTTTTGCAGACCATAAGAAATAATAAACTAAATAATTTAAAGGGATGGAATAAGAAAAGGAGAGGAAGTAGATTTAAATCAAGTTTATACCAACACCATTCACCATTCCATACTTTGTATTCTTCCATTCTTGCTCCCTCCATCTCAATAAACTAATTTACACATTACTCTTCACTAAACTTCTTCTTTAAGAGGATCTCATCAATGACATCCAACCAATAATGGGTAGAAGGAATCAATCTGAGGAACTGGAGGAAGAGCCTATACCGATACAATGGTTGGATAAAAGAGATTTGAAGAAAATTGTTTAATGCCCATGTACATTTTACAAAAATAAAAAAATAATAATTGAAATCACTCTTGCTCCTGCCTCTTTTAATCTTAGCTGATCCTTATTTTCCTTGACTACATTGTTCACAATTAATTGATAGACAATTGGTAGAGTTGCTTCGTAGTCAATTATACAGCTGTGTAAACTCTGTGGTTGATTAAAAGGGACCAAATATCATCACTGCCAAGGATGTATGTAATGCCAGAATTTTCAAGTGATAAGGAGCCAACTGAATGCAGGTTGGATGACCAAAATCAGGTGACAGAAACATTGAAGGTTGCTATAGCCAACATTCATTTCATTTCTCTGAAAAATGACCCATATTTTTGACAGCCAGTTTAGTCTAGTGATTAAGACAGCATGCTAGTAAGTGGGAGACTGTGAATTCAAGTTCTGCCTTAGCCACAAAAGCCAGGTGGATGACTTTAAGCCAGTCACTCTCTCTCAGCCCAGCTCACCTGTGAGAAAAATAGGTGGAGGAAAGTACATCGAATACGTTTGCCATCTTGAGCTATTTTTAAAATAATAAAAGTGGAACATAAAGTATTTGCTCACATTAACAGGATCAGAACACAACCAAATCCATCTGTAATGAGTTTGATTTTTTTCCCCAGTTTGTGCATCCTAAGGGTATTGGATAAGCTAATTTTCTTGAATATTAGAATTTTGGAAGTTTAGGATTTTTATCTGTATCAGAAATTCTGAAGGAGTTTCTAAAGTATTATTGTTTTGCTATAATTTAAAAGACAATAATGCATTCTTAGGGTGTATACGGTTTCAGTTTGCCCCTTTGCTTCAATATCTACATGAACTCATAGAGAAAAACATATCCAGATGTCAACAGCATGTTGATGATACACAGTGCTACTTCTGCTTCAGCAAATATTTGGAAGCCATTTGCATGAAGGCAGGCAAGCTGAGATAGGTGAGTTAGTCAACTAGCTGGCTTGGCTTAAAATAGGTTTGTAGTTTGAATTCAGTCCTTCCAAAATGCCAAATCTGAAACTGAAAAAATAGAAACTATAGAAACGGTGAGGTATCAGCTATAACCCCATTTAAAAAGACCAGATGTTATCTCAGATACTCAGGTCCTTATTACAGTCATAGACACATGCAATTAAAAAAAGCCGCTTAGGGCACTGAATCTAATTCCTGCTCTGTGCAGGAATATAAACCATTGTTTTCTCTTTGACTATATCCAGCATAGGTATTACTCACCTTCCAGCACTTTCATATCCAGCACTGGGATCCTAAATGGTTTTAATGGGCCAGTTGGAAGAGAGGTCAGGTGTTCTGATGCTTGTGAGAAGCAATCACATTTATTTTACAGCATTACTTACCTATTTTGATAGCCAGTTTGCTGCAGTGGTTAAGGTATCAGACTGGGAACTAGGAGAGAATGAATTTTAATTCCATTTGAGGCATGAAGCCAGCTGGATGACCAAGGGCCAGTTTATTTATTTATGTAAGAAAATTTATATGGCCATCCATCTCACTCTCTGTAAGAGACAGGGAGAAGGGAGGAAGGAGGGGGCATCATTCTGATCAGAAACTGATGCTGTTGCTTTATTATTTAACAATAATTTAGCTTTTATTATAATTTATAATACTCCATGACTTATTACTCAACACTTTTGATTTTGGGGTGGGAGATTGATTAATTATTGATTAATTGATTATCAATACCAATACCCTTAGGATGCACAAACTGGAAAAAAAATCAAACTCATTACAGATGGATTTGGTTGTGTTCTGATCCTGTTAATGTGAGCAAATACTTTATGTTCCACCTTTATTATTTTAAAAATAGCTCAATTGATTAATTGATTAATTATCCT
The DNA here is from genome assembly GCA_032468175.1 of Toxicocalamus goodenoughensis. Lineage (NCBI taxonomy): Eukaryota > Metazoa > Chordata > Lepidosauria > Squamata > Elapidae > Toxicocalamus > Toxicocalamus goodenoughensis. The sequence goes on along the minus strand of JANHFN010003954.1, from coordinate 28,067 downwards.
TCAATCCAAACATAAATCTAAGTATGAGAGGGGAAAATGAAATATTACAGAAACATTATATATAAATACAAAATAATTCTTTCCACATTCTAAATATCCTCAGGTGTTTTTTTTTAAAGAAGCAATATTTCCAGGTAAGCAATCTTGATTCTTTTCCTTCTAGCTCTCAGTATCAATGCCTTCACTATATATGCCTGTTGCCACAACAAATAGAGATATGCTTACATGTGAAGAAAGGGGGCTGCAGTACTTACAAAATTTCCATGTGTTTTGTAAGATCTGGGAAAGTCCAGAATTGCAAAACTTGTGTTAAGTTAGAGAAAGTTACCTCACTGACTTAATGCTAGGCATTGAGGATTTTTCCTCAGGGGAGAAAACTTTTCTTTTTTCACTAACCCTGGTCTAATATTAAAAGCACAGTAATATCCTGCTAGAAAGAATGGGCCTGGTCATTTCTTTAACTGTAAGCATTATCTAGTTTTACAAATGAGTTCAAAAATGGTCCCATGCTGTTTACACCAACAGCCTAGTCACTTTCTATTCTAGTAACCACTGCCTTTAAAAATGTCTACTGACTTTACTAGGTATTGCTTGTGTTAGAGAGAGGGTGTGTTATTGCTGTATGTTACTCCTGCCAGTAATAAATAATCAATAATGAAAGAGCCTCATTTATAGGAATTATCCAGACAGAAAACAAGAATGAAAAAATAAAGGGAGAACTTAGACTTCAAATACGTATCTACTATTCGAACAGCATTTCTTCTTTTTGTTTTGTTTTGTTTTTCTTTTTAAGAGACAACAATGAATAATGCAATCATACATTAGGGAGCTCAGTATGATGTATTGCGCTCAAAATAAAGACTGTTACTGGTATTATGTTATAAAATCACTGAACATGTTTTGCAATTTAGCTTTAATTGTACAATTCAAGCAACTTTATGTTCATTAATATCACTGAAATTATAGTTATAATTGGTATAAACCTTTATTTCCTTGTCTTCCAAGGTTTAGGTTATCTACAGTTACAACTATTAACAATTTCTAGATTGTATTGTATAAACCCTGCTGGATCCAGTTAATATTTGTACTTTATAATGGATTGTTTACTTCTTGTAATACAATAAGCAATTAAATTTAAAAATGGACAATAGATTTTCAATTGGCAAGATGTAAAAGAAAAATGATTCAAAGAAAAAGAGGAAATGCAAAGTTTTTCTTTATGGGGATGACTCTACAAAAAGCATGAAAGATCTGCACAATGACTAAAACAACAATTCTGTAACGTTATCCATACTCATTTAGCTAACTGATATTGCTGCCATACCATGTACAGAGTTACTGCCTCTGGAGACAGACAGGGAGCCTGGCAGAATTAATGCCAATACATGGTTATTAACAAACTATCCCTATTGTGATATAATCAGATGTAGTATTCAGCAGATTCTGACCAGTTCTGGAGAACCAGTATCAGAAATTTTGAGTACTTTGGAGAACTGGCAAATACCACGTCTGACTGTCTCCACCCCCATCTATTCTCTGCCTCCC
>JANHFN010003953.1:95094-118051 GCA_032468175.1 Toxicocalamus goodenoughensis | reverse complement strand
CGAGCAGAGGAGTGTAGTACTCTTCTCGTGAAATACTTCTGGACTCACTCAATTGTATTAATGTCTGATATACAGTGAGGATTCCAGACAGATGAGCTGTATTCTAGTATTGGTCTAGCAAAGGTTTTGTATGCCCTAGTTAGCAATTCTGCAATACTTCATTCTAACCCACTATGCCACCCTAGCTTTCATTGCCTATTCAGGTACCAGGGGATGTTTTGAATAATAGTAATGTTTGTGGAGATCTATTATTGTATGTTTATTTTGTTAATTGGAATGTATGGTAATTTAGAGTTCTCAAATGAGGAATGCTGGCATTATTTGCTTCTCAGCCTTCTCATTTGTCTCCAATCCTAGTTTTACATAATAGATTCATTTAAAATATGTCTGTGATGGGTAAAGTGAATAAAAATTTATATTCAGGTCCAAACATATTAGAAGCTAGACAACTGATTAGGCACTATAGAATTAGTACTAATTAGGTAGGTCTTTGGCCTGTTCAGGCCAAGGTCTTCTCTTTTTTGCTTTGTAATGACAGTGACACCTTTTATCTGGTAACGTTACTAGATACTGATGATACTTTGCATTCCTGTGTTTAAAACATGAGTTGGATATAAGTTGCGGTGCCAAGTTATACAATAGTAACTTTTATATTCAAGATGTAAAAGCGTATCTTCATTTCATGGAGGAAATCAAAACATTTGCAGGTGGACATTGGCCATGGCAGAATGGATCAGTAAATTTGCTACTATTGATTTCATGCTGCTGAGCTAGGCAGAAGAGAAGAAAACTGAGAAAATATTTTTAAGCCATGGTGAGGGTTTATAATGCTTGTTCTCCTGAACAACATTCTAAAAAATAAAATTGAATCTTCTGATTGCTGTTTAAATATTTCATGGTATTTTAATTATGGTTCATTATTGGCTGAGTATCTTTTGTCTCCTAGAGTTGTGCTGAATGAATTTGCTATATCATAATTAATACCTTTAAATGCTAGGAAACATATATTATTCTTTTTTCTTTAAAAAAATGTTAGGGAGAGGGCCAAATATATATATTGCTTCAGATCATCAGATGTTAGTTCAATGATCTTACTACAAGATTATTATGAGGGGTGTTTTTTCAGAAAAGATGGTTTCATAGTAAATTTCAATCTGCAACATTGTATAGTATATATATTACAAATAATAGTAGAATACTATTTTGCTATTATTAAAACAGGGTTGTATTCCAGGATTATGACAAATATGGGTCCAAATAACACTGAGAAAGAGACCTATTTAAAAGGAAAACATTTAAACTGAAATTTGCAGTCATCAGTGCAAGTATGGTTCAATTAACTCTATTTGTACTAATATTGCAATGTGGATAAGTAATGTATTGACTAATGTTAGGCACAATACATAATAGCAATAGCACTTACACTTAGGTACCATTTCAGTGCTTTACAGCCCTCTCTAAGCGGTTTACAGAGTCAACAACCTGGGTCCTCATTTAACCCATCTCAGAAGGATGGAAGGCTGAATCAATCTTCCTTGGTTCCTTTGCATATCCCATACATTATGCAGAGTTATAATGTGGTTTGTTTTATTTTGCCTTCCTTGAATTGTATGAATTTGAATGTTTACAAATCCATTTCACTCAGCTATGGCTTATTCCTGATATCATGAACAAACAAGTGGCCATAGAACAATATGCAGCCCAGGTCTATAGCAAAGCTAGACTGAGAATAGGCAAAAGAGTCACTATTTTCTATCCTATTAACCACAAAGAGATTCTATTGTAGCTTTAAATGCAGGTTCAAAGCCTTTTGTAGCAATTGTCTTGACTGCTGCATGATAAGCAACACCTGTTGACACTTTTATTATTATGCAATTAGGCACGTTGCTGGGTGATTCAACTCTATCAGTACTGTATCCTTCCTTATGGCAGTGCTTATAAGTACTATGACCCTTGTTTCTTTAAGGAATTTGGCCTCTCAGTAAAAATGATGCTGTACATTAAGGTATTGGGTGCTGCACAATGGATAAATCCTGGTATGTATGTTTACACTCTAGGATATGGGAGTTAGAGGGTGGCTTTTATTAGCTGTTACCTTTTAAAATACATAGAGGAAATAGTCTTTTATGACTATTTTAATGTCTTTGTTTTTAACCTCAACCCATGTGCATGTCTACTATTTCAATCTCTCTCCTATGGTTTCATATTTGCTGTTAATGTTGTTCCTGGCCATCTAAATTATGTATTTAAAGCTTTAGGGCAGGTAATATTTAGGGCCTTTGATAATATTTTTGTATTCTGTTGGCGTGCATAAACATTAGGTCTAAAATTAATAGCAGCATTACAAGTTAAAATGTCTGTGTGACTGATTAAGGTGCAGTGGTTAGAATGCAATACTGCCAACTAATTGTCCACTCCAGCAGTTCATTCTGAGCTGCTCAAGGTTGACTCGGTCTTCCATCCTTCCAAGGTCAGTAAAATGAGAACTCAGATTGTTGGGGGGCAATATGCTGACTCTGTAAATCGCTTAGAGTGGGCTGTAAAGCACTGAAGTAATATATAAGTCTAAGTGCTATTGCTATTAACCATAATTTTTAAACATGGAATGTTGAACCAGTGTCTTCATAGCCTTCAAAGTTTGTCTAAGATTGTAATGCAACTTATTTATAATTTAGAAAGCACTGGTTTCCTTCACAGAATTATGTTCTCCTTCTTGTAACCAAATCTTTTCCAAAAGAAATCTATTTAATTTCATCCTTCTTAAATCTGTGATCAGCAGATTCAGGGTACTTGGAAGGCACCAGGATGGTGAAAGCTGGTCAAGAATTGCACTGTTCTTTCTTTGGTAACATGGTACATATTTTCAAGTATGGCTCAAGTCTATCCTGCCAATGTCGTTGCTGAAACTCCAAAAAACTTCACTGTACTTGGGCAGGAAGGCCCCATGCAAATGTATCTTCAAACTTCTGAAATGTTGCTTTTGCCTTTGTTGGTTTCCATAAGGTAGCTTGTTATAGAATGTTCTAAATAGTAAATGGATTTACATAATATACTAAAGTTGCTCTCTCTTCAATACTCCTAATTCAGCTTGGATCATTAACATGTAAAAAGCTGCTTGTGAGTCAAAATGAAATGCAGTTTGTCTTTGACCCCCCCCTCTAGTTTGCTTGACTTTAAAAGGAGATTCCCCCCCCTCAAAAAAATCAACCACTAGTTGACCTATGATATTTCACAACCATCTTAACTGATATTTAAGAAAGAGTTAATTATAGCTTTCCTCTTCTTGCTTTAAACTTGGCTGGGGATGATAATCAGAGCTGTAATTATTCATGCTAATTGCTTGTTTGGGGAGTTAAGGGAATGGAGAAGAGGCATGGAGTTCTGCTTTTTACATCCATCCATGATCAGCTGAGCAGATCCAAGCAGGAGCACTGAAGCTGGAGACTGCAATTTAGGGGGACCTGTATTGAATTGGATGCAGTACCAGCACCTCTCAAGCTAGCCTCATGTTGCATCGTCCTGTGGGGTTGAAAAAAAGGAGCATGCACTTTCTGCAGACCTTCCTCCGAGGGAGGGCATTCAGAGGTAGATGGACCCTTTCTTGTTTGGTGTCTTTGTTTGTCATCTTCTAACTCGGGATCATTCCATATTTGTCATGCTATCCATTCCCCAAAGGGATGTTACATATAATGTGCTTGCAGGCTACTGGTGTTACATAAGTACCGTCGTGTTTTAGGAAGTATTATCAAATCATATTAGATTGAAGCTAATGGAGCTTGGCAAGATGAGTCTTCCTTAGGTTAAAACTCCAGTTCCTGGGCTTAGAAGCAAAAGCTTAGTGAAGATTTTTTTTTTTGTATTATTAAGGATGAAACCTGAGAAATGAGACATGGATGATTCACAGCAAAGTTCAAAGGTGTCCTGCTTGACATATCATTTTTATAGACAGTGACAGCATTAATTTTATTTTTGTACCTCAAATCTACATGTTGAAGAGCTTTGAGGAATTATCAGATTAAGTAGTTTTAAGAAGAGCTAGTTATGTTTCTTCTAAAGAATTCATCAACTGAATCCTTGCTGTTTGCAGAAAGTCCAATATCAGTACAGGCTAGCAGTAAGCTTAAATGTCCAGTCTTAAACCATTTTATATTGGAATTAACAGTTTTAAAACTGGTGAGGCTATTTTGGTGTAAGAGAATTTAGGAGGGAAGTCGGTTTCAACATTTTACAGCCTATATTTAGTGCCATGGTGTATCATGGTGATCTGCAGCCCATCCCTGTTATCTGATAGTTATTTCAGGCTTGTAGCTAATGAAGCTACTAATCATCAAGGAAGAATTTGCAGAACAGCACAATGGAAAGTTAGAGAAAAGCTGTGTCTGTAGCCAGGCTCGTTCCAAATGGTAAGATTGTCTTTTCCTGTCTCCCCTTTTACCTCATTAAAACAGTTGTGTTCCAATGTGTCAAGATGCTGTTGACATAAGAACAACACAAGGGAGACTTCCTTTAGCTTACAGGAGGCATGGTAAGGAAAACCATTCCTTCACAATGTCTATTCAATTTTCACACACAGAAGTAAAATGAAGGAGAGGAATTAGTGATAACCTTTCTTCCAAGTGTGTTTAGTGGATTTGGTTGGCTGTATTTCATGCCACAGAAATTAGTGTTGTAGGGAATGATTTGTCAGGATGAATTCAGTGTCAGACTGCAGAATGGGTTGCATAGAAAGTAGGGAGTGATTGTAGCAGGTGCCTAAAATATCTTTACTTTTTATTCATGATATTTAACAGAAGAACTGTTTTCTCAGACTAAAAATGTATTAGTCTGTCATAGCTGAAGGGAGTTGCATAAGCATATATTAATGTACTTTATAATTTTCTCATCTGAGTGCTTTTTATTAAATAATTCAACATTTCTAAACTGTCAAGATATAGAGGTAAGTAATCTGTTTCCCAGTATGCTTTAGATTACAATTGCCATAATGACTTGCCAATGATTATATAAACTGGGGTTAATGGATGGTGAGCTCCTAAGTATCTGGAATTCTTACTCTGGCATGTTGAGGACATATAATTAGAAAAAAAGGTGGGAGTACTTAAAAATATTTTTTAGATTTGTTTGGCAAAACAGTCTGAAATGAATTTGCAAGCATTCAAAAATGCCTGCCGGATAACCCTGATTTCTTCTTAAATATGAGAAGGGTTTTTGCACATCCAGCTAAAAGTATTTATTGCCTTCTTTTAGACATTCATGGAAAATTCTTAATCTCAAAAGTAGCCAGGTGTGTAAAGGACATTGAAGATATATGTTTTCTCCAGTTTATTCCAGAGTGTATACTATCTGTCTCAAGAAGCAATACTTCTTCCCACAGAGAATTGTAAAGCAATGACTCTGTAAAAGTGGTTCTGTTTAAAACAGTGAAATAAAAATTTTCCTTTATGGGGACAGAATATATATGCCTTGACGCATCTCATAGATGAGGTTAGGTAGTAGTTGACCTTACTTTCATTTCAGTAGTGGATTTACGTGAATAAATCTCATCATTGAGATTATCAATCATGAGATTTACAATCTGGATTATTATGGTATCTATATTATTAGACTTCTTCCGATACAATAAGACTGCACTTGGATCATATGGCAAATCTAGTCTAATAACAAAGCTACCTAGTTACATTTGCCTGAATATGTTTGTTTGTTTGTTTGTTTGTTTATTTATTATTTATTTATTTTTGTCAATTGCTTACAAGATAATAGGTATAAGTAAAAACATATGAATACATGGATACATATAAGAAAAAAAATAAAAGAAACAATAGGACAGGCATGGTAGGCACATTGGTGCGTTTCTGCACACACACCCCTACAGACCTCTTAGGAAAGGGGTGAGGTCAATAATAGACAGTCTAAGGTTAAAGTTTTTGGGGTTTGGGGAAGAAACCACAGAGTCAGGTAGAGTATTCCAGACATTGACCACTCTGTTGCTGAAGTCATATTTCCTGCAATCAAGTTTGATGTGGTTAACCTTGAGTTTGTATCTATTGTGTGCTCTTGTGTTGTTATGGTTGAAGCTGAAGTGTTCATTGACTGGTCGGACATTGCAATATATGATTTTATATACTATACTTAGATCGGACTGAAGGCGGCATAGCTCTAGGTTTTCTAGGTTTAGAATTTTGAGTCTGGTGGCCTAAGGTATTCTGCAACGAATAGAAGAGTTGAGAACTCTTCTTGTGAAATATTTCTGGACTTTGTATCCATCTATCTCATTGTTTATAAACTTTCTGTCCAAAACTTGAATGACAGAATATAGCAAAGATAACATTGGAAAATGAATCAACTGACATTATAGGCCCTATATTAAAAGGCCCTGTAAGCTATTCAGAGAGAATAGCTATAAGTGTTGACATCTTTTCTATCAGTGGATTAAATCCCTTCATTGCATGTGTTTGGCTGATAAGCCTAAACAAATATTTAAACATTTGGATTTTGTACTCTATTCTAAATGGAAGTCATAATTATGTAGATATATGAAGCAGTTAGTCAAGCTTTTCAGTAAGGTAGTTATTTTATAATGCAATAGTACATCTAAGAATTGATAACAGATGTCTTAATCATTTTCATATTGCACATACATACATTTTGGCTAGAATGGGAATTGCTAAAGTGTTTACTCTAACCTTCCCCCAGAATGACATTGCATGTTGAGAAGTAACATAAGTTCCCATTATTAGATTATTTACTGGAAATGTTTGTTCTTGCAAATATTTATAAATAGAAATAGAAAATGGCAGAGTACATTGGTTACATAGATGTTTTCAAGAATGACAACCTTTTGAGAGAAGAGACAAGAAATTTATGTATTCCTTTGATATATAATCCAGTTTTGCTGCAAAAAAATTGGAAGATATTAATGTTAAAAATTATCACAAATTAAAAATTTAGCTCATCAAAAATTCTGCAGTCTGTAAAGCCAGTAGAGAGATGGCAAAATTTTCTGTGTGTGCTCTTGAGATAAATGAGGGAGTATGCCAAGAGTAAAAATCATTGCTGAAGTAATTAGTGTCTCCCTAAACTAGTTTAATAACAATGCATGAGTAAATAATTGAGAAGTGAATTCAGAAGAAAAATCACTATGAGTCTTCTGCCACAAATCTGAATTCATTATTTGGATTTGCTCAAAATGGTAAATCCAGTCTAAATATCTGGCTGACTGTGTGATTAACCATAATAATATACTTTCCTTGGAAATTATTTTATGGTATCTAATTTTTATAAAATCTGTAGGTCTATTTATTAAAACAACAATATTGCAATTGAGACTTAATAATAATCTTTACCTTTTTACTTTATCTTTTCCTATCAAATATATTTATCAACCTTCCCACTTGTTTATAATATTGTAATAGTATCTTTTTATGTATACAAATATTTCTTCTGTTTTTAAGGAATATGAAATGCAGTGTAGCCCATTTTTCAGGATAAATGTGGATGGGACAAGAAGCTCAAAAGACATCTTCTCTAGTTTCTTGGACTGTAATGAGGACTTGGAGAAGAGATATACTTTCAGACTTACATAATTTTGTGAAGATATCTTTACAATAAAGCAGAATTAGGTCATCTAGCCATATTTCCTGTCTGGTCTACTTCACAAAGCAAGTATCAATCAAGAAACCTTTATCTAATCATTCCCTTAGTTGCGTCTCCTCTCCCAAAGCCATTCCTACATGCCATTACATCATCATTAGGATTAGGATTACACTTGATTCTTGTTTTTTGAAATAATTTTTGAAATAATTTTCAAAAAACAGCTCCACTAGAAAAATCAGTCATTTGCTCTATTACCATGGTGGCAAATATAGTTCTAGAAAAGATAGTATATGGATCTTCCTAAAGGATGAAAACTGTTGTGGTGATTGAACTTCTAACTGGCGTCATTAGAGTTAAGGAAACGATTGCTAAAAATTGAACCTGGTCTATTCCACAAGACAGTGCAGATGTACAGGGCTTAGCATATACAGTATTTTCTCGAAAATAAGACCCTCTCTGAAAACAAGCCCTAGTCTGTTTTTTTCCAGATGGGCCTAATATAAGTTCTACCCTGAAAATAAGCTCTGGGGATGTGCATGGTCTGCTGGTCCCTTAGTGCAGCACAGAGACCTGTAAGTCTGAGCATGGAGACAGTGGCAGGAGGAAGACAGGCAATCCAGACCTGTTGTGTGGCTGCCTGGCTCGCAGAAAGCTCAGGGAGGCTTGTGCAGCATCAGTGGCAGCAGAGGTACAGTGGGGGAGGCAGGCGATCCTGACACTCAACATGGGCACCTGGTCAGCATGGCCATGGGCAAGTCGAGAGACAATGGGATGGAATGGGTGACGTGCTGTGATCGCCTGCCTTGCCACTTTTCGCCCAGAGAGACACAAAGCTTTGTTTGCAAATGGGATAATCCGTTTCAAACTGCCCATTTGCAAGCATATAAAACTTCAAGTCTCCGTCATTTCTCTGTCTGGGCAAAAAGTATTTGGGCACCTATGGGTCTCTTGAGAATGGAGTGTTCTGCCTAGCTGCATTTCTCGGCCTCCTGCTGTGGTGCCATGCTGGTGCTGGAAGAACCACTGCCACTGCACCCCCCCGAAAATAAGCCCCAGTGCTTATTTCAGGGCCCCAAAGAAAATAAGACTGGGTCTTATTTTCAGGGGAACGGAGTATGTGATGCATTTTTAATGAAAAATATATTAAAACATGATTAGGATTTTTTTTGTGGTCTCTATCTGAATTACTTGAGAAGCAGTTGCTACATTAAATGATTTTTTATTGCTTAGAGTGAGTAACATCATTTAAAAAGAGGTGTTTTAGTGCTTCAGTGCTTTTCAATGTTCTACCATTCTGCAATAAAATATCCATGCAACCTTACATAGTTCATTTATAAGTTAAACTTTAATAAATCAACATTACCAATTTGATCGCAATTTGATAATGAAAATTAGCTTGAATAATTATTTAAATTCTATATAAGCAAGGTCTATATTAATGACTAATTTTAAATAATGAAGTTTGAAGGACAAAATACTTAACCTAAAGTTATGCACAGCAGGTTATTTTACCAAATCTAGCTATGAAAAAAAATCTAGACAGAATTAGAAATTTCAATTCATGGAAATGTAGCTGCCATGAAGTAAAGTTAAATATAAATGTCAGCTGAGCTATAACATACAGCTTTTCAAATGGTTGCACCCTTAGTCAGTTATTCTTTAAGTGAAGATTCTATTAATAGACAAATAAGATAATTGTGTAAAGATGCTGCTTTGAGGTACAAGCTCACTTGCTTGTCGTGCAAAATATTAAAAATCAAATATTTAGTCAAGTGAACATATATTTCTAGCTAGTTTATTTAGTTAATGCTTTCCTGTTGATGTCGATTTATACATTTTAGTCAGATATCTACATCTATATGTTGACCTTCTTGTGTATTGTGGAATCACAAAGGTATCTCTGCTCTTGCTTCCATGTATTAATTGTATTCCATTGAATGTGCTGCATTGCAGAATTTTGACAGCCACTCAGGGGTGGGTTCGGGTGAATCTGTAGTTCCGGTGAGCATTTGGCCCCGCCCACCTGCCCCTGCTCTTTCCTGTGCTTTATTTCCTGTTTTTTTAGTATAGCTGATTTGCACAGCAGAGCGGTTTGCCATGCATCAGCTGTTTTACTCACCAGGAATGCAGCAGAAGGTAAGTAATTGAGTTGAAAATGGGCTTTTTAAAATGTAGAGTATGCACACAAAGCACATGTTTGGCGCGTGTGAATGCAAAGCGCATGCTTACCGAACCAGTTGTTATACCAGTTGAATCGCACCACTGCAGCCACTGTACAAATTAATCAAAATACTCATTCTATATTAAGCTGGAAATGCTTGTTTGATTTGGCATTATAGGTCTCCATTAAAATTGCAGCCAATGACAATTTTTGATTAACATATATATGTTATTGCTTTTTAATGGCCTCATGTCACTGGATTTTACAGAATACAATCCAATCTTATGTTAAAATGCTTTGCCTTCCTGTAAGAATGAGGTTATCACAATCCAGGTTTAAAGATTCCTGCCAAGAAAGAGACCATCAAAGACTAAGCGGCCTCTCTTTATACCCGTTGTCACTGATACTGTTTCAGAGTAAAGGAATGTTTGTTTCTCAAGGTGAATTGGATTGAATATGAGAAAAGATCATTCTATTCTATACAGATTTCTTACCAAGGACAATTCAGAACAAAGAATATTTCAAATGCATTACTTTAATGATTAAACTAAATGCTTGCTTAATAGTGCTTTACATACTCAGTTATGACATGGGTATATAAGGTTATGTGTAGTATCCATCTAAGTGAAAATGGTACACACTACTCTCCAAAACTTTTTTTGCTAATCTTCTGATAAGACCACCAACACTATTGCCTGCATGCCATTCATTCTCTGATCCCCTGAGCCTCATGTTGCTTATTTCCTAGCAAGCCAGATCTGTGCAATATAGACATTTAGTGTAGTGGTTGCATGTCTTCAGCTTCTCAAGCAACCTCCTTCCTTCTCATACCCTTCTATGTTTCATAGAATCTTCCATCACTACCCCAAAAGATCTAGATTTAGTTGATAGAATATCTGAGTATTTTGATTAATAAATAAACACGTATTTTAGCACATTTTTAATTACCCCTCTTTTATTTCAAACATCTATGTTGATCTCTAAAATTCAGTAGCACACTCCCACATCAAAAATACGTCCACATCTTACTCTGAGAGACAGCAAATTTCACAGGTAGAACTTGGTTGCTTCACTTGATGTTTTCTGTGGTCAGAAACTACAGTTAATGGGAAAATAATTGATTTCTTGCTGGACATGTTTTCCTTGTTATTTGAATTGTAGGTCATATTTCTAATAATATTTTACATATTAGGTTGTAAAATTACTAGTAACACTTTACAATTGGATTGTAAAATTATTATTGTGTTGGTTTGTGCAAACACATACACATATACACCTATATACACATACACAGTGACAATTTAAGAACCATTAGTTAGATTAATTTGTAAAAATGTAAAAAATATGCTTTATATCACATATTTTTCAGTGGTCTTTTGATAATGAAGAGAATAATTCTGCCTGAAATTAGGCAACATGGTATTGCAGACTTTTTTCAATAAAAATATAATAAAGCTGTCTTTCTATTTTGAGTATAATTGGTGTAAAAAACACCCTAAAAACTCTGACAATAATAAAATCATGTGGAATAAGTGCCAGAACAGAATATTTTAAAAAATAGCAACAAAACATAATTGATACTATCATTCTTTATGAACGCTAAGAAATTGTGATACAGTCAGACCTCCCATAATTACCATCATAAACATATTTTAAAGTGGACATTTAAAAAAAAGTTCCTCTGCACAAGGACATACTCTGACTGTTTGCCTGACAATGTGTGATAAAGGTATGAAAGTAATGCCTGATTTAAAATATTAATGAAGGACTAGCTAATTGAGTACAAGTGAATATTAAAATGAAAACTGGAGAATATTGTGTTTAAAATCCTGATGATTATATTAATGTGCATGCTAATTAACAAGGAAAAATGTTTGTCATTTGATGTTGAAATTTAAAGCTGTTACTGTATTGTTACTAATACTTTTTATCTTTTTAAAAGAGGTTGTTGCTGCACAATAATTGCTGATCGATGTGATTGTTCATGTTGTCTGATATGCTGTTAAACATTGTGCCATCAAATTGGAAAAGTTTTATAGAAATAATTAATACATTTAAAGTAGAACAGAAAGCAATTAATGTCATATAAACTTATGCCCACTGAGATAAGCGGTGCTGTTACAAATTTCATTATTTCTTTCCATCTTATTTTATGCTAAATTCTAAGTTTTATTGCCAAATACCTGACAGCCAGATTGGAAACAAGCCACAACTGTCAAAGTATAACAACTCTTGACTATTTCAATCTGCTAGATTATAATGTTCCTCGTGGAAATTTAATGAGGAGTGTGTGTACTCAGACAGAATCTATGCCTAGGAGGGATGGTTTGAATTTAATTGTCCCTGTTAAAAATAAGAACGGGAATTTCTTTTTCATTCTTTACCCTAGTCATATGCAAGACATATTATCTTGGTTGTGTGAATATTTATAAGAAAATGGGAGAACAAGTATATGTAAATGAAATAGGAAACAGAAAGGTCATGCAAATACCTTTAGAGTGCTACTTCAGCATGGTATAAGTCATATCTTATTAGTAATTCCCAAGGTGAAAACTTCACATCTTATAAATTGTTATAAAATGTAGGCTTCTTTGGCAAGAACCAATACAAAATGGCATAAGAACTTGCATATTGATAAAGATAAGTAAACTCACACTTGTAAAAGATGGAAATACCATTCTGCTATAGAAATACACAAGTCATGTTGTCACTGATTCCATAGCCCTAAGAGAGAAGGAAGCTATCAAGAAATGAAAAAATTGGTCAAGTTTCCCAGGATATCACTTTTAACTTTTTCAAATGCCTGTGAGAGCTTTTCTAGGAATATGTGGAATGCTCATACCATTTTCTAGCAAAAGAAATTATGTGTTGATGTTTGCAATAAATTATTTTCATTCCTTAAAAGCAGCATGTCAATACTAGTCATATTTAATAAAATAGTGCGCAAAGTGCGTAGTTCACAGTAGTTATTTATCTTTTCTCCTGTTTTCTTTTTGTTTTGGAAAAAAAAATCAGTCTGCTCGAAAGAAAAATAAATAACGCCTTTATAATCAATGAGAAATTATTGAATGTAATTTCTAGATTATAATAGCAACATTTATGCACATCTGAATACTATTTTTGATTTTTTCTTATTCTGGTTGCACTTGTCAAACCAGATAAAGCACTAGCTTACTCATTATTAATGTTATACTCTTGCAAGAGCTCTGGCCTTATGTACATAAGTCAGCAACCCTACATATGATCTTCAAATTATATATGATTTTGAAAGTAGAAATAATTTGAAAAACATGTTATGAGATACAATTGATGTTTGCTGTAGTTTGCTATGGAATTTAAATGGTAAAAACAGATATTCTGATAAACTCATACCATGTTTCCCTGAAAATAAGACCCAGTCTTATTTTCTTTTTGGGGTAGATAAAGCTTCAATTTTAATTTGGGGGGCTGTCTTAATTATTGGAGTGCCACTGCTGTGAGGTGGGATTGGTAAAGCTGTCTAATTTGCACACTGGCTTACCTCAGGACCCCATGGCTCCACGTCGCAATAACTGCCTGGTGGTGGCCGAACCAGCAGTCATGTGCAGCAGGCGCTCACATGGCGGCCAAGCTCACTTCTTCTGGCACAAACACAGCACTGAAGGCCGAGCGATGCAGCTAGACAAAACACTCTATTCTCAAGAGACCCAGAGGCGCCCAAATACTTTTTGCCCTGATGGAGAAATGAGGGAGACTTGAAGCTTTATCTACTTGCAAATGGACGCTTTGAAACGGATTATCCCATTTGCAAACAAACAAAGCTTTGTGTCTCTCTGGGCGAAAAATATGCACTAGAGCCAGGCAGAGGCAGTGGGGGAGGAAGGTGATCCCAATACACCTCTCATTCCATCCCACTGTCTCTCAACTTGCTCATGGCCAGCCGGGTAGGTGCCCATGTGGGATGTAGGGCGCCTGCCTCCCCGCCAGTGTCTCTGTGTCTGTCTGCTGCCAGTGGTGCTGCACAAGCCTTCCACAAGCCAGGCAGTCATGCAGCATGTCTAGATCTCCTGTCTTCCCTCCACCTCTGCCTCCATGCTTGGACTTAAAGGCTCTGTGCTATACCAAGGGGCCGGCAGGCTATGCCCATCCCCAGAGCTTGTTTTTTGGGGCGGGTCTTATTTTCGGGGAAACACAATAGGATTATACTTTATGAAATTGAAGTTACAGTCTTTTAAATGCTTATTTGGAAGCTGCAGTTTATGAAAATAACCAAAGGTATTGCCTACTTGAGTCTATAGATAAAATATTATTTGATCTAACAAAGGTTTCTATCAATGGAATGGAAAGTACTCTTTAAAATAAAATAAGCCATTGACAGCATTATCTTATACAGCTACTCCTCAACTTATGAAACAAATGATCATTTAATGTCTGTTTGGAGTTATATTGAATTGAAACTTTTTCTATGTAATTTGTGGCTGTTGTGAAACATCTTGTTATTCCCCCCTAGTCATATGATGATGATATGGCTTCTTGGCAACCTGTTTACACTTAACAACTGGTTACCAAGTGGCCTATGATCATGTGATCTCCATTTGCAATCTTCTCTGCTAAGTTCTTCTGAAAGTCAGTGGTGAAAGCAGCAGGGAAAGTTTCAAGCTGCTGCTGCCTGAGAGGACTTCCTCTCGTCTCTGAAGAAGTCCTCTCAGAGACGGCCTTCCAAGGACAGCTCAATCTCAATGGCTGGGATGGAAATGGATCTCCAAAGGAGCTGAATTCAGTGGGGTGCACAAGCAGAGGTCAGATCCCAAATATCTGTGTTCCATTCCCATAGTCTGCCAGAACAGTTCACTTCCACACACAGAGGGAGTTGTGTTCTGCAGGCAGTTCCTTCAGTCTGGTCCATTTCACAACCCAGTAGATTACTTAATGACCACAACCAGAAATGCCAGGATTGTGGTCATTAAACAAAGTTGACGTGAATGTCTCACTTAATGATTACCTCACTCAATGATTGAGAATCAAGTATCAGTTGTGGGTATAACTTAAGAATTACCCGTACAGATTTTATCACAAATTAGTTTCACTAAACTTAGGAAACTTGTCTTCCTCAAAATGTCACATAGCTTTGTATCTTTAACTGCTTATGAGAAACCAAATTATTTTGACCATGCCGCAAAAATTTACATAGATTTTGGGTTGGGTACAGAGCTTTCATTTCCCCACTGTTTTCACTGTTATCAGTGGAAGTTATAATTTCTATCTTTAAATCAACAACATATCCTTGTAGGAATACAGATTCTGAAAACTTTTAACTGCTTTCCCTTGGAAATTCTGCAAACAAATCAGGATCTTTTCAGATTAAGAAGACTAGAATTAGAGCTGAAATTATTTTGGTTCATGGTTTAGTGTACCCCTACCATCCTATAAAGAAAAAAAATGTAAATTTGATTAAAAATAGGCATGAGATATACAGAATCTGAAATGCATCTGTAAAAGAGTTGAAGTTCATAATAAAAATTATATAAACCCCATTCTGTTTTCTTTCCAGAGGATCAAATTCCACGTGGTTTTCCCACCATTGATATGGGACCACAGTTAAAGGTGGTTGAGCGCACTCGAACAGCCACCATGTTATGTGCAGCCAGCGGTAATCCTGATCCAGAAATAACGTGGTTCAAAGATTTTTTACCTGTAGATACAAGCAACAACAATGGGCGCATTAAGCAATTACGATCAGGTAAGGTGTTGTTACTGTTTTCAGTAATGCCTTAAATAATTATTTCCTGGATTTTATTTTTGTTGTTTCTGTTCTTTTTCCTTATTTGCGTGTTTGTTTTATTTTTGGGGTTGTGATTTATTCCCTTACCTTTTTTTATGCTGTTGAACGTGTCACCCATATCTCTGTTGTAGCCATAGTCTATTTCCAGAATGTTTTGCAGCTTCTGTTTATTCCACATTGCTCACTGCTGTGACTGTAGTTTCAATTTTTTTTTGTTTTCTTTACTGCTTTTCAGCAGTATTTGACAGATCCATTTTCTCTTCTACCTTTATCTCTCATTATTGTTATTAGTACCATCAGCATTGGGCTTCAGGATATGCAAGGAGTACCAATGATTATAGTCATCCAACCCAAATTTGTAATTTTTGATGTTTAAAATACTATATAACAATTGTGTTTTGTGAATTGTTTTCAACATTTGAAATTCACCAAAGATTAGCTAGTTGGGATATATCTTCCTACCATTCACTGATACATGAAACACATTACTTTTTTCCTGTATACTATTTTTAACCGACATTTTAAAAAAAAATCTAAGTGACACTACAACGATAATAACGATCCTTGGGATATCTTTTGAAAGAAGAGATTATTATTGCTATGATTATTATTATTGTTACTATGAATTGGCTAAAAGTTTTCTGATGTATCTAGCCACAGTAGTGATTCTGGAACTTCCTTAGTATCTGGATCTACAGAAGCCTGCTTTTCGTGTAGAGTCCAGCTTTAGCAACTTTTTTTCTTTCCCTGCTTCCCTACCAGATGGAATCCCTCATCTTCCTCATGCAGCTTCATAATAATATAACTAATGTTTATAAGTTGTATGCTTTTCCCCATATAAAATATATGATTATAAGGGATGGGAAATGTAACAAGCTGCTTACTTCAGAAATAATAATGCTATAAAATCAGTTGATTCCCAGAACGTTGACCTCTCTGACTCTCCTGTGATGATGTTAAGCCGTCTTGTTACCAACTTCTATACTTGTTATCAGCAAAATTGTGTAGAGTAAACCTCTTTTAATGTAAAACTAGAAATGATTTTCACATGTGATATAGATTCTTTAATATATAAAGCATTAACTTGAAAGATTTTGTACCAAATTATAAGGAATATAATAATATTTTTATGCTGTCTCTCTTTTCTCCGTATTTAAATCTCCAGAATCTAT
This sequence comes from Toxicocalamus goodenoughensis, assembly GCA_032468175.1. NCBI lineage: Eukaryota > Metazoa > Chordata > Lepidosauria > Squamata > Elapidae > Toxicocalamus > Toxicocalamus goodenoughensis. Next base: position 101,367 of record JANHFN010003953.1, on the reverse strand, counting down.
TGGTAAGTGCTTAGTTCTGAAGCGCACTTCACCCCCACTAATTTTCATATGCAGAATACTATAGTTATGGTATTACAATGCTTATTATTACTCTTAAAATGCATGGCATGCATTTTACTAACAGGGTAGTCACCAGACATGTGATAATAGTGCACACACAATCCTTCACAGAAATGTTGTTGTATAGAAACTCACAGTGAGAAAGAAGAAAACACAAAAGTCACGTAGTTATAGTAGTGTAAGCTAAAAAAAATGCAAATAAACTCAATGCTTATTTTATATAGTCTTTAGTATAACCTCTTTCCCCATCTTTCTGTTTGTTTTTCTCTCTCTTTCTCCAGTATCTCTTCCTCTTTTTCTTCCCAGTTTCACTCCCTAAACTGTTATTATTAACTGTAGAATTATAAAGATTTTTGTAGGCTTTCAGATATATATCTTATTCCTCAATAATCCCAAATGTAAGTTTTGTATGAATGAAGGAACTCCCCTGCCCTGTCACCTCACCCCACTTCCAAAGATGATGGCTTCCCATTTTGGTATACTATTTTTTATAATCTAATTATTATGCCTAAATATATTCCTGTTTTGACAGTATAAATCAAGATTCCTTTAAGTCCTTATTTAATTCTGTAACTCTAATTTGATTCTTCTTCCAAAGCCCTAGCCTCCTTCTTCTCGTACTAATGCTTCTTCTTTCTAATCTTATTTGCATTCATATTATCTACCCAGGTGGTACACCAATAAGAGGTAAGATTGCTGAACTAACGTTCACAGAATGATCTTATTCTTTCTGTCCTCCCATCCTTTTCATTATTGTCATTTAAAAAAATAAAGGCATCATCTAAAACAGTCATCTTTATTTCTTCCTTTTGTCCTATTTAGTTATGGTCAGTGACTTTCATCTTGTGATTTTTTTTCCCCGACATATTTTTCACCTTCCATTTAAAAATGTGTTTTTTCCGTTTATTCTTTCTTTATGAAAAAAAGGTTTGTTATTTTGTGATATGCTTCAAAGAAAGCATATCCAGGTCTTAAGGCCACAACCCAGTCACAGCGTATCATTTGTCCCTCTTTTTCTTTTTTCTTCTTTTTCTACCTTTTTTTTCTTTCCTTCTTCTTTTTTTTTGGTCCAACTGGAGCAAAAAAAAAAGATCATTTTTTTCTTCCTTAGCTGTTCTTTTTTTTTTTTTGACCAAGCCAAGATGGTCTGGAGAACAGTTGCAGACATGCAGAAGACAACAAGGAATATCTTCTTTTTAACTTTGTCTTTAAAAAGGGTTTCTTTTTTCTTTTTGTTCAAGTAGACTTTTTTCTTTTAAATTCAATTATATATTTATATATAAACACATTCTTCTTCCTAATACAATATGTATTTTTTCTTGGATTGACTCTTCAATGGATTTTTCGATCCTTCTGATCTTCAGGCTTTGAAAATTGAAATGTTGATAATTGAGTATTCTTAATGGTATGTGGTATATTGCTGGGTTTTAATCATTTTATAAACATTGTCCATGTCTTTTGTAATTCTTGTTTTCTATTTTTCTTGGGTTTTGTGACACCACACTGCTAATCCCATTCGTGGATTTTGATGGGTGTCTTGGGGGGCCACTCTGAGGTCCTCAGCAGTGGTTGGTTGCTTCTTCTTTGTTTATTTTTTAAACTTTTTTTCTTTTTTTCTTTTTTTTTTTGGTGCCTTCTAATCCAATCCTCTTGTTTTTCAGCAAATGCACTAAAAGATTGTAAATTGTGGCTGAATGTGTTTCTTTTTCTTACAAATCTGCATGTCTTTAAGGGAGTTTTGTTTCTTTTGATTACTATAAATAACTAATTTGTTTCCTTTTTCACTTCAAGCAGCCTTTTTGGTACTTGCTGCACATTTTTGGGCTTCTTCAGAAGAAGATTTTCTTGAAATCCATCTTGCCCTTTTTTTGCCAAGTTCCACACTTTTGTATTACTTTTACCGTGCACACACACAAAGTAGAATTTAGTAAAAGCAAACATGATGACCCGATAATCTAATCTCCTTTGTTTTATTTTAAAGCCATACTTCCTTGAAGCAGTCTCACCCATCTTCATTTTAATAGTCTGGGAGAAAAAGTATTATGCTAGAGAATTGTTTGCTAAATGCAGATTGTTTTCCTGTTTTAGTATTGATGGTGTGAAAAAAATAATCTCCTTGTTTTTTTCATCACATCATTTTTTTTTTGTCTGTGTTACCTTAGCGAGAAAATGAACCGACGTTGAGTGGACCTTCGTTTACAGGGTTTTTCATTACTGTTAAGCGGTGTATTGTTAGGAGTTTGAAAAACTTTCCTTTTGACAATTTCTTTGGGAATATATTTTATATCCATACAGGTGCCCTCCAAATCGAATTGAGTGAAGAATCTGACCAAGGCAAATATGAGTGTGTTGCAACCAACACTGCGGGTACTCGCTATTCTGCCCCTGCCAATCTTTATGTCAGAGGTAGGAATGACATAACCCTGGCATCAACTCTTCATTCGGGCTCAGGGGTGTTAAGATTCTCTTGAGGTTTATCTTTTAGCAACTTGTAGTATTGAAGGCATTATGGGAAAACTTAGCAATAAGAAAAATGGTCTAAAGGCTTAGTGGAAAACTTTGGGGAAGAAGAAAGGCACAATTGACTCTAATACATCCCTGTGATTTAAAGTTTGTAAGTATATTTGTATTTTTTTACAGCTTGACTTCTACCTTTTTCCTGCATTGCACTAGTTACTTGAATGTTGTATTAATTTGAGGGTTTTTTTCTATTGTTTTTCCTTCTTTTCTTTATTTTGGTGTATTTAAATTCCCAGTATTGCTTGCTATGAAACTAATTTAATTGTAATTGAAACACTAAGTATTGAGGTATGTTTCCATGTGACCTCTATTAAAAAGAAAAATTTTTAGTTTGAAAATTCTTAGGGAAAAAGACTCTGGTGGTTTCCTTTACTGTAAACCCTTCTCCAATATATTCAATATTTAATTTGAAATATTATCTGAAATATGTAATCCATAGCAATGTATTAATGAACAACCTGTTCTTTGAGGAAAAGAGGAAGAAAGGGGAGGAAACTAACATAATTTTAGCACATATGAAATGGTGATCCATGTAAGGGTTATTTTTTTAAAAAAAAAAGATCAATGGAAGCATTCCCTTTTGTATCTTCTTGGCGTAATTTATATTATCTGAGTCTGTAATATCTTTCTGCAAAGCGAGAGTGCTAAATAGAAGGGTAGGTTAGAAAGGCAAAGGGATTTTTGTTTTGTTTTTAAAACACAGTTTTTACCTTATGACATTGTCAGGGGGTTATAATATACAACTTCCTCAAAAGTATTTATGGTTTAATTGGGGGAGGGGAGAAGAGATTCAGAAATGATTTTGGCCTTCTTAGAAAGCTCTCTAATCCTTTTCCTTTTGAAAATATTAAACTGCATGAGGCATGTGTGCCATTGTTATCTGAAGGGATTTTTTTTTCAAATAATGCTAATTTCTAACACCCTAATAGCTGTGAAAAATTTCTAACAGAACTGAGGTAGGAAGGTTTGACTAGAGCAAGTAAAAGATATTCAAGTAGCCATTGAAAGCCTTGATATGGCCTTTTTACTCTCTCTGTGTTTCCCTTGTTTTTCTCCTTTCCTCATTTCATTGTGTTCTGCATCAAACCCCCTACATTCCTCAGAGCTGCGAGAAGGTTGGTGTGTTTTTTACTTTTTTACCCACCTTACAAAACTATTAATTAAACCAATAACAAAGAATACAAATGAAATGAATGTAGTTGCATTGTGGCCTTTTTATTTTTAAGTTAGTGTTACGTTAAAGCAGAGAATGCCCTGGTCATGGCTTTTAATGTGTGATGGTATCTGATTGTTGTGCATGGTCAAAGAAGATGACAGTCTGGATGCATGACCAACAACGGTAATACTCCCGAATGCTAAAGGCCTTGCGAATTTGGTCAGTGTTCCTGCTTTTTCCTCCCTTCTTTCAGTTTTCTTTCCTTTTCTTTTATGTTGTTGATGCCTGCTGATCCAGGAATGACTTCCTGCAATTAATTGCTCCTTCAAACACTCCTTCAAGCACGAAGACTAAAACTTCTCTTGTGTTTTATTTTAAAAACAAGCAAAACATTCCCCGCCACCCCCCCAAATTACTCTGTTTGGAATTACAAAGTCTGCATTTCCTGTTACATGCTTGTGTAACTTTTTGTGAATTGGCTGTTTAAAGGCATGTTTGGCTCCTTCTTCTCCCTGTGCCCCTCCCATTCACTCATGAGGCCATCAGAGTAAGCCTCTTTTATGTCTATAGACATTTATTTATTCAATCCAGTAGGAAGGTTGAAATTAAAGAAATGTTTGTCTGGAGCTTATAGTCTTGATCCAGTTAGGATTTTTCCTATATAAATAACTAAAAAGACCCCACATAACTCCCATTCTTAATGAGAGGACTTAGGTGTCAATTTCTCTCAGTCAAAACCACATTGATTTATTGTATTTTATCACTGAGAGGTACAATTTAGCTTATTTTCTAAAAAGCTGGCATGATAAAGTATGTAGTGTTTTGTAGACAAAAGACCTCGATTTGTTGCTTCTTCTTTTTCAACACTTGCAATATACAAATGTAACTTACAGAATAAATACAGCAGGAACACTGATTCTTAATCATTTTCCTGCTGTTGTGCTTTACTTAAATGCTGATTACTTTGTTAATGCAGTACCTTGTTGCTATGTGTTGTAGATACTAATATCCCTCATTTTGTACACATAGAACTACTTTTAACATTATCCTTAATCCTGGCAACTTACTTTTCTTTTCCTTTTATGTGAAAACTATGGAATTTGGAATGCTTTATTGTTCTCCCTTCTTCTTCACCACCATAACTTGCTTCGTAACAACCTTAGGCTTAATCCAATAACTTCCTACTTCTTATCTTATCTCCTTAAAAACCCTATTTGTTTCAAATTACCATATCCCCACATTTTAAAAGTGATATTCTCTGTCTTAGTACGTTTTCCACCCAATCCTTTAACTAGTTTTATTTCCTAATAAAAATCTCCCTTTCCTGAGCATGATTCCTTTCAAACTGTGTCACTTGCTTGCCTGCATGATAAAATCCAGAACTCATACTGGCTTTGCTTTGTTTCTTCCTCTATGATTTTTATATTTATATACATATATATAAATATATATGTACATTTATATACATATATACACACACACACACAAACACATACATATATGTATGTATATATATGTATATACGTATATATGTATATGATATACAGTACATATACTGTATATGTCTTCTTATGTTTGTTTCGGTGTCAATGTGAGGTCTTGAGGCTGCATCCACTTTTGGGTCTGAAAGAAAATCAGAGTTGTATTTTAATTGTACTGTAGATGATGTGTTCCAATGCTCTGATGTGACGATGTGATGCAACACATTTTTTACATCAGTTGGCTGGAAGTGAACAGCACTGAAGTTGATTTTAATATTCAACTCAAGCATGCTGTCAACTTTCCAGTTTTTTTCTGTACCTATGTGCATAAAGAATAGAAATGTATATGTGTGTGTGTTGATGTTTATGTATTGCTATTGTATAGTTATTTAATTGCTGATCTACACTAAGTATTAAAATAGTATGAATGTGGCAAAGATTAATGATTACATGTATAAAGAAATATCTCTTTAGTTTTCTTTTTCTGACTTCAGAATACAAATTAGTGCTTTAAATTGTGTTGATATATGCATGTAGTCTTTTTTGGAAGCTCTTAAGTTGCCAGTTTTTATATGGGTCATTAGTTTTATTTGTGCTTCATTGTAGTTCGCCGGGTGCCACCAAGATTCTCAATCCCACCCACCAACCATGAAATTATGCCTGGAGGAAGTGTTAACATCACCTGTGTTGCTGTGGGGTCACCAATGCCATATGTAAAATGGATGCTAGGAGCTGAAGATCTGACACCAGAAGATGATATGCCAATTGGAAGGAATGTCCTAGAGCTCAATGATGTTAGGCAGTCTGCTAATTATACCTGTGTGGCCATGTCTACTCTTGGTGTTATAGAAGCAATAGCACAGATAACTGTAAAAGGTATAAAGTTTAATTGAAGCATATGCATGTTTTAACATATATATATATGGATCTTTGGTTATTCGGGTTTTCTCCCGCGTAGAATTGGAAGTCTCTAGGCGATGTTTCGGCGAGGTCCCACTCGCCATCTTCAGGCTGGTGCTTTCGGCTTCGTGCCAGTGCAAGCAGTGTGTGATCGGA
>JANHFN010003953.1:31573-48523 GCA_032468175.1 Toxicocalamus goodenoughensis | reverse complement strand
TCTGCCGAAACGTTGCTACAACTTTAAAAGCACAACTACAATGATGTGGGATAATACCCGAACAAAGCTGAATAGCACACACACACACACACACACACACACAGTTTGTCCCCAAATTGAAGGGGTAATGACTGAATACAACATATATTAAAGACAGTGACATAGAAAGTGAAGATAGATTTAACTCTTTAAGTATTTCCATTTTTCAGAGTTGGTATCCTCATTTGAATCATTATAGAATATTTTCTGCTTTGCTTCTTAAAATATTTGATAATTACTAAGGCATGAATTTTACATCTAAACGTTCTTCTTTCTTGTCTCAAAACGTATCGTCCAGACAATGTTGTTCTTTACAAAACATTTTTGGAAAACAGGAACTAATCAAGAAATGCAAAGTTGACTTCTTTAATTACAGTATTTTGCCACAGACCAGCAGTGAAATGTAACAGAATTAGAAAATATTGTAAAAAAAAGTAGAATTCCTGAATTGGTTTAAATAACTAATTGTACTGTTGTGCAATTTATCTGTTTCATATGTTCGTTACACGCTTGAATTATTTTAACTTTAATGTATTTTAAAAAATAAAAAAGGAAGGGAAATAGGCTTTTGAGAAAGAAGAGCAGCCAATATTAACATTTCAATTTGCAAGTTACATGGTTTTTTTTTCTCAAATTGGTTGTTAACCCGTCACATGTATTTACTAGGTTGGCTTTGTTGAATTTAATTCATTTTAGTTAAAGGCTTATTGTAGTTGTTTTTCCCAAAAAGTTGTTAATTGCAAAAAGTCATTTTACTTTAATATTATTTTACAATTATACTTGTGTTCAAGAATGATCATCTTAGGAATTCTTTTTCTAGTTTGTTTGAAAAGTCTTGCCCATGGATATCATGGATACTTTCTGGATGCCTTACACTATATCTTTAACTGTGATAAGGCAACAAAGTTTGTTGTGGCTAGTTCTAAACATATATGCAATAGAATGTCTTATATTCCCCACTATGTCATTAAGTCAGATTTTTCTCCCATCCAGACCATGTATGCAACCAGCCCATATTCTGAAACAGTTGTATCAGTGGATCTTAATCCCCAGCCAATTACAGAAGAGGAAGAGGGTTTGATCTGGGTTGTAGGACCAGTCCTTGCAGTTGTATTTATCATCTGTATTGTTATAGCTATTCTACTTTATAAAAGGTAAGTTTACAAAATAGTGTACAGAGAAGGGTGGACTGGATGTATTAATTGCATTGAAAATATTTTTAGACTAAAAAAGAAGCTTCCTTACATAAAGGATTATTTTTAGACATTGAATAAAATCAGTATTTCATTTTTAACAGAGGAAGATATCATCCAGCTAGACGTCTCTTCTAGATTTCTGTAAAAAACCCATACAAGAGCAATAATTTATCAGGAAAGAATACAATCTCATTGTCAGTGTATTTTTCTTTTCTTGGGACCAAGGAGTAGGTTTTGCAATTTATGCTTTTGCATGCCTTATTTTAGTTTCATCTCTTACCAATTGACACTATTATCATCATGCTATTTATTCCTTTTGACATTACCATGTCTGGCTATATAAATTAGTTCCATGTCGGAGAACTGGCTGGGGAAAAAAAAATCATGCTTTCTACCAGGGAAAACAATATATTCTTAAGAGGAAAAAAGAAGATGGTTTTATTTGTTTTTTATAATAGGCAAAGTGAGACAGAAAAGAAATGTGATAGATTATTACTTGGGTTTCTTTACTCCAAAGAGATTCTTTTTCATCCTTTCCTACAAGTAGAGAATGTTTACATCAAATTCAGTAAGGTGTTAGGGACTATTAGATCTGTACCCTAATTGTGAAAGAGCGTTTTCTGTCATGGTAACTTACTTTGCCATTGGCCAACTAACATTCAACTTTTCTCTCTCTTTTTTTCTGCCGCTTAATAATGGAGCAGTAAACCTGACAGGTGAGATAATTTTTTTAAAAAACTTGCTTTCCATTTTCTCAGAAAATGGGAAAATGAGAAAACAGTTTAAAAATAGCTTGTTTGAGTTTCCAAACAGAATATTTGTCAGTCTAAAGGAATCCAAGCAAATGTACTGTTTGGAAAAGGAGGCAGACCTGAAGTTTAAGATATATTTTTTTTCCCAAAGGAAAAGGAAAAATATAAAAAACAATGAAGGCTAAACTACAAAAAAAGCTTTAAAAATCCTGTTCACTGTCCAGATACCCATTTTGTGGATTTAAGATTAAAATTGAAACTAGTCCTGGAACCCAATGTGTTCTGGTAAATATGTGTGTTCAACACTTTAGTACATGTTTACACATATTCATATATTTGTTTGAAAGCCTGCTCGAAGCTACACTTAAAAATAACAAGAGAGAGAGCTAAACAAACTTACAGGGATTAAATTCAAAGCTACTGACTAAAATTAATAGCCTGTAAAATAAGCCATCCCAGTTATACAATTAATTGATGTATTCTGCTATATCATATATCCTTTCACATGCACATATGTGAACACAAATTCATGCACACACTCCTGCTTCCCACTTCCCACTAGAAACAGCAAAATAGAACAAGTAGAAAGGTAGATGCAGGAAAACAAAGAGCAATAAGTAAACATGGAGATTAAATAGGGAGACAGGGAAGGAAGGTATGTTTAGTACTGAAATTCACCAGAGCCTGAGCAGTTTAGGGTGTCGTCCCTAACCTTGGGCATAACTAATCATATTCTCAAAGGTATCTCCCAGTAAAAACATCAGAAGACATTTCAACTTCATATTAATTCACTTTTTCAACCACATCATCAGAAAAAAAAGTGACCCCAATTTACAAGTAATTTTTTGAAAGAAAGTATTTATCTCATTATCAGGTAAATACGGTATGAAAAAATCAAGATGCCATAAAATAACACTCAGCATAGAGATTCTCTACTTTGAACTTGCTTATAAAAGAAAAAAAAACCCATTCAATCTTACATATTCACCTTTTGGGTATTGCTAATGCTAGCATAAAATCAGCTTGCCTCATCTTAAATAAAATGGTACAATTCAGAAAATGGAGCTGCAGAGGAATTAGGCGATAGCCAATAGTTTGAACATGAACCGAATTTTTTTTCTTAAAATAGCTTTAGAAAAGACGTATATTTAAGGTTCAATATATTTTGAGGTTTCAATAATCACTGGGTCCATTCCAGAGATTAAACATGTGCAAATATTATTGAAATCAATGCACTTGTAACATTTAATGCTACTGTGTTCTTAATTTTGATTGTCCTATATTCACTGAAAAAATTAAATACATACAACATGTTTCATAACAGATTATTCTATTAACATAATTGTGCCATTTTCATTAATTCTACAGAACTTGGTTTCTGTGTTGATGTTTTAAGATCCTAAGTGTATATAAAAAACAATATGTTAGAATGTACATAATTATGGGTTGCTAGTGTTGCTTTGGCAAGAGGGGTAGTAATATCAATAATAAATAAATAAATAAATAATGATTGTATTCACTTTCTCTATGCAGGAAAAGGGCAGACACAGACTCTAGAAAGAACAGTATCCCCAACAGTAAAGAAATTCCTTCACATCATCCCACAGATCCAGTAGAACTAAGACGCCTAAATTTTCAAACTCCAGGTAATTTGCAATATTCTATTTTAATTATTTAACAACATATCCCCATAAAAGATTTTGATGTTTTATAGCAGTAAATACTGTATGATTTTTTTTACCTTTGATTATGTTTCTTCTGTTGATTATTGAAAGCTTAGTTTAAAAAGATTTCTACTTCAAACTGTGCTTCTTTCCTGTTGGGTTTATGCTAGTGAGATGTACAAATTAATAATATTTCATCTTTAATTAATGTTATTTTTAGAAGACCATAGTTAGGCGATAGACTAGTGGGATGCTTAATGGTGTTCATAAATTCAAGATAATCATGTCCTTCCTGCCTCAAATGTTCCATGGACTGTCTTAATTAGAATCTCATCTTGATGAGGATTTAAAATTCTTTAAAAATGTACAACACCAGAAGGAAGAAAAAAAAGCCAGAGGTAACAGGAAAAACTATTAAAAGGCTCAAGAGGAAAAAAAAGTGGCTAGTTAAGAAATAACTACAGATAGTTGTTGACTTACAATTGTTCATTTAGTGACTTTTCAAAGTTACAACAGCACTGAAAAAAGTGACTTACGACCATTTTTCACACTTACAACTATTGCAGCATCCTCATGGTCATGTGATCCAAATTCAGACTCTTGCCAACTTAGTTATATTTATGTTGTTTGCTGTGTCCCAGGGGACCATGTGAACCCCTTTTGTGACCTTCTGACAAGCAAAATCGAGGGGAAAGTTAAATTCATTTATAACAATGTGTCACTAACTTAACAACTGCAGTGATTCATTTAACAACTTTGGCAAGAAAGGATGTGAAATGGGCCAAAATTCACTTAAGAAATGTCTCACTTAACAACAGAAATTTTGGGTTCAATTGTGGTTGTAAGTTGAGGACTACCTGTATGTTATATACCAGCATTGCAGCTTTCATACTGTATAGAAATTCAATAACATTTTGTATTAAGTAAATTATGCTTTCTGTATTGAATTATTAGCATTGAATATATGCTATATGAATATATATTAGATATAGATACTGTTAAAGCCTTTATTGCTTCTTTTACGCCCAGTTCTCTGTTGGAAATCCATTTACTCATGCATGCTTATCACTCCATTATTGGCCTGTATGTAAACTGCCATCGTAGATCAAATCTTACAATGCTTTACATTAAGTAAAGGAAACAATACTTACATACAAAAGAGAAACATTTGAGATCAACTGCCTGATCCATGCAGCTCAGTAACACTACAAGCAGTATGTACTCTGGATTAAATCATCTAGAATGCACTTTATCTTGTGCAGAAGGAAAGTCCTGAGTTTAACCTAAAATATGTTTCTGAGAATGAGAACAATCTGTCTTCTCAGTTTCTCATATTTAGTTTAACCCCTTGACATATTTTACTTTGATACAAAAATATAAAAAGAATAAAATATGATGGATGAAAAAGATTAATGTAAAAGGAAAGTAAACCCAAAAGTTGCAACAAATTACTTGTTGAACAACATTGCCACAACTGAAGAACTATTAGGGACAGTTGGAATTACTGCAGCTTTCAATTTAATGATCGTTTCAGTTTTCAAATCTTACCTCTTGTCTCTATAATAAATTTTAATATGGCAGGAAATTCGACACAATTTGATATTTTTAGAATCTCAAACACTTTGAGACTTTTTAATGAGAAGTAATATACAAATGTTTTCAAAGGGTAAATCAACACAATGCCTTCTCCTCAGTTTTCCTCCATATAGTACCTGTGTTTTTAACAAAATGAATTGAAAATCGCTTTTCAGACATTAAAAAATTCACTTAACCAACATATGAAAAGGTAAAAGGAGAATGCAGTCAGTAAATTTGCCCTTTGTTCTTCTTTGTCAAAGTTAGCATGATAAATGTAAAGGCCTCTCTGTTTATATGGCTAGGACAATGTCCAATATACTACTACTACTTCTAAGTCTTCAGAAGTAACCAGATGTTGGTTTATACTGGTTTCAAATGTCTGAATAGAACTAATATCATAGTAAAAGGGCACATGGCAAACTAATTGAGTTATATCTATTCAAAAATATCTAAGCTGGATCCAATTTTGTATTCACAGAAGATATGGTTGAGACAATATTGCAGGGGTAGATATCCAAATTCTCACTAACATTTTTGCAATTCCGTGTGGTATTTATGACTACAGGAAGGAGAATGTTCGAATGACTATCTCAATCTCTTACTTGAGAGGAACTGTCATTAAATTTTGGAACATACTGTGAATTGCAGTTTCATTATTGGAGATTATACCCATTATAGATTGTAGGAGTTAGGATCTATTATAATTGAAAATCACTGAAAAAAGGTTCCTAAAGATTCATTGCAAAAGTTGCTGGTAGAAGTAACCTCATTGTTTTAATATTATTTATATTTGCAGCACCCTAACTGTAATTTAATTTAAAAAATTGAAAAATCAAAAAAGAGTGAAAAGTTCATTCCTAAAATTTCAAGTTATTAATTAATAAACCTATTCTTAATACTAAATCTATGTCAAATGAATCCATGAGCAGTAGGATTGAGACTGTACATAATGATCCAGTCATCTCTTGATGCCTAGATTACATGCTTCTTCCTGACTAGATTACATGCATATAAAAAGCCTGATTCAAATGTAAGCTGTGTCAAGGGAAGGCAATTTCTTGCTACCTTCCTCTTGTATTTCTTAAACCAAAACCTTGATCACATCCTTGATCAGATGTGATGACTGTAGCATTTCTCTTACCTTTCTTTGTTTCTTATAGTCATGTCCATATGCAAAGTCACTTGTGTAGCACGCAGATACCAAAAGATATAAAATGGGGCATATATGGCAGATTTCTCCCATTCTACAAATCACTCCATGCAATTGGAGAACTAGCAGCAACAGACACATGTCTACATTTGGACATGTCCATCCTCTAAGAGTGATAAATATAAATCTGTCCATGATGTTACTCTACCTGTTTATCTTTATTGTAAAAAAAAAACACCCTGTCAAAAGAGCAGTGCTGAACGAAGCCAGAAGGAGAAATCAGTGCTGCTATGCTATGAGGGTCTATTTTTTTTACTCAAAAAATACTGATGGTCTTTTGAGAGATGACATATGTATTTTAGACCTGCATATAGATATATATAGACAGTCTAGATAACACTTGACCTATGCATTGCAAAACCCTGGTCAGGTATTATGCAGGTGGACACTTCTATGGAACCAGATGTCTTCACATCTTTTTGCTTTCAAAACTAAAGTAGCCATTAAGAGAGGTCCCCAGCCAAAAGTTGCCAATAAAAGGTGATCAGAACCTAGCCTTTGACTATATCAGAATCTCTGTTATATAGGAAGCATCTCTGATTGCTCACACAGCATAAGGTGATCAGGTTAAATGTAAAGTAGTTTATAATAGGCTGGAGAAGAATTTAAACTGCATGAGGATGTTTTCTGAAAATAATCAGTAACCCCAAGAGATGATATATATTCATTAAACCCATCTTCAGTGAACCTGTTCTTAAGGTGTATTTGTTTCTTACTTTTGTTCCCCATGGGAAGCTGAGAAAATGTGAACATTTAGCATTATTTAATTCTTGGGATTAATGAGAAGAATGATGCTACTGCTCATGTGCTTTTGTTTGCATATATCATAGCTGCTTATGTGCATGATAAAATTATTACTTTCTTCAGAAGCATACATCACCGGACAATAGATGTAGTTAGTAACTGAAGAATGCTGTATCTCTAATATACCTGGGCAAATGGGATGCTTAACAATTCAATCTGATACATGCATGCTTTTGCTTTTGTATAGCTTGTTCCAGGGCTATGTAATTTCCATTTCTGTGTTGTTTGATTTATTTTTTCCCATCTCTTTTTCAATATAATGGGGCAGTATGGAGGGAAGAAAACATTGGCATATGCTGTTCCACCCATATCTGTTAATAAAAATGCTCTTTGGATACATTGTCATGCAAATATGCATCAACAGTGGATGCTTTCCAGTTTCATAACAACAAGCCATCTGTATTCTCCAGTATTTAAGTTAAAATGGACTCTCGAATGCAGAAGCCCATTACCTGTTGAAATTTCTTGATCATGCTGAGGACAGTATTTGGCCTTTAGTTGCCAGTTATATAGCAAAAAAGCAAATTCATTTTCAAGCTAAATAAATATAAATTATAATCATCTGTATGCAGCATGTGCTTTAGAATGTATAAATGATAAATAGTGGGTATGGAATAAAAGGAAGAGAAGTAAAAAAAGGAAGGAAGGAAGGAAGGAAAAGAAAATCATACACAGTTGTACTACTTTTCTACTTATTTCCTTTGATGAGATTATTATGAAATTTAAGAAAAGGCATTCATTTTATATAACTCATAAACATAATAATAATAGATGGTTGATTCTAGAAGTGGTTTAATTTTCTTCTTAAGTAAACTTATCCCTTCTGCTTAAATAAGTGAACAAATTGTGTACCACATCTTGGTAAGAATCAAATACCTCCCTGTAGAAGGATAATGGTCATTAAAAATATCAAAATACAGAAGGAATTCTTGTCTGAGATATTTCAATATGGATACAATAAAAATAGTTAAAATCATGGGACATGATTTTAACATCTTGGACCACTTATCTCTACTAAAGAGTGAGACCATTGAAGATTTTGTTATTTCTGTTTAAGCCTGCATTTGAGGCTTATTATTTAGAACTTATCTATTATTTCATATGAATGATGTCTTGGTTTTCAATAATATAAAATTGAGCATTGAGATCCAGTTCTGCAATAATATGACTTACTAATACAGCTGTTCGGTTCTGTCTATGAACAAATTAGGGTAGTCTGACCTTTCTGTCTCTTTCTCAGTTCTGAATGTCCACATTGTACTGTGCATGCAGAATAGTACCTCAGTCTCTGTAAAAATTGACTTAATATGATGGTGTACTGCTGTTACTAATTTCTTTCCCATTTCCAATTGGCTTTACTTTTTACAGCTTTGAGCAGTAATTCAGTCCCCTACGCCTCCCTGATTGGCTCTGTGTCTTCCCTCTCTAGCCAAACTACCACTCAATCCTTATATGATAATAACTCTCTCCCACGATTCGCTCGAAAAGGTCTAAACATCTTTGTCTGTTATTTTATCTGTTCACTGTTTTAGATGTTCCATTATTCAGCTTCCATTTCTGAATAAGCCTAGCATTTTCTTGTGTCTTTTTCTCTTTCTTTCTATATTGTGTCATTGGGATGCTCAATCTGGATTAAAAATGTGTTGGCTATTTCTAAAACAAATCACCCAGATTAAATATTCCATACGAAGATATGAGAGATACTAAAACATCTCCCAAATTACTAAAAATATTTTTGTTTTCCTTTCTGGTAGTCCTTTCCATAATGTGTGGGCACTTTGTATGCTTACCAAACAATCAAAAGAACTATTATGTATCTAATTAGTTCTGCTGCATCATATTATCTTCCATAGTGCTACCTTCAGTGCCACCAGTAAGATTTAAATGACATGCTGGTGATGACCCTTCCTTCATTAAGCCAAAAGTTCTGTAACCCTAGTAAGGACATAGCAAATGTAATTTATATCTTTATATTATCATTTCCGGATCATGACACATAAAGCTGTGTAGCATCATGCAAACTATCTTTTATAGAATACATCTTTCAAAGTTGCAGTGATGAAACAGCCTGACCTATGGAAAATATGGCTTCTAGCTTGAGCCACCCACTCCTCCTTTCAGTTGCCATCTTTCTTTTGTTTATACATAATGTCCATACATCTGGGGTTTGCTAGTTTAAAACTCTAACCAATTTTATGTCTCCCTACAACAAGCTATTTTAGGCGAGCTTACAATATGGGAAATACAGTGAATGGGTGGAAAATCATCCACCATGAGCAGTTGAAAAAATATGTATTCATTTGAGCAAATACTTGTGGATTTGCTAAAATCTTTACCTTGGCAGATCATGCTAGTTGACCCCATTTTGCCCCTTTACGCTGTCTCCAATTTACCCTGTTGCTTTTCTATCCCATCTCATCCCACTCCATTCCTTCCCTGATCCTTCTCAATGTTCATTGTTTTTCCATCTGTAGACAAAGATGTTTACACCTGAAGTAGATTGTAGGTAATTTCTGGGGGTTGATAAAGGGACGGGGTTGAGATTTTTATCTTTTCTCTGAGAAAGTAGGATGAACTGCATGTTTGTGTTTCACAAAACTGATTCCGTACAACCCCTGCCACTACAATCTGCTACTAGTGGAAACATTTTTGAAGCTTTAAATGTCTGATGTACAATCTTGTCTTTATTGACTGTTGTCTATAAGCTGTAATGCATGTTGACTCTGACTATCCGTAGCTGCATGTGAATGTCCTAAATTTTTGTAACATGTTTTGAAAAATCGTTAAATTATTCTTTGTCTTAATCAACTTCTCCAATTCTTGAAATACAAGAAACCCACTTTCTTAAGAACCAAGCTATTAATTTATTTCATTTCATTCAATTTTATAATTACACATTAGTTTTTTTTCTTCCCGTTTTATTTTTGAAATCTCTTATTGCAGGACCAAGTTTCTCTGGTTACCCTGGTAACCTACATTCTTCAAGTTAGTTTTCCTCATAAGTTATTTTGTCTTCAACTCTTCTAACTCTTTAGGGCTCTTTGGTTTCTCCTTACTCTCGATTCACATTCTGTTCACCTAAGTCCAACACCATTTCCATTTCACACAGTTCAAGACAAGGGATTATATATATTAAGAATCATTATTCAAAGAGAAATGAACATAAGGTCTAACTATCTCATTCTTTGCACTTATCTAGCTTCATTAAACTTTGGCATAATGTATATGTGTATAATGATATATTGTTATATATATAAACATATATATGTATATAGTTATTCTAACACTAGAGAATGGTTGTTTGGGAAAATTGCTTGATTTTTCTTTGTTTTGTTTAGTAATCTGGCTTCAGAGCATGTCTTGCTTTCAGTGACTATATGCCTGCTTCTATCACCTTAAAACATCTTTACTATTTACACATTTTATAGCTATTTTAATTGCTATATTTTAAAAATTTGAATAGTAGTACTTGTCTTTCATTATTTTTCAACTTCATCTTTTTTCTACTTTAACAGGTATGGCTAGCCACCCACCAATACCTATTTTAGAACTTGCAGATCACATTGAAAGACTGAAGGCAAATGACAACCTGAAATTTTCCCAAGAATATGAGGTAATGACTCCCAGGTTTTCCAGGAGCTGATTCATTGATAATTTAGAATGACAATATTAATAGGTTGGAATAAACTCCCGGGAGACACAACTTCTATCTATAAATATAAAACATAAATTAACATAATTCAAAAAGAAATAAGGCAAATTTTCAAAAAGTAAGACGGAATTTCTAAATAAATGTCATAGCAAGCTTGTTGAATAGAATAAGATTTCGGCGTAAGTATTTTAGGATTAATTGCTTCATTATTTTCATGCCATTATGAATATTTAAAGCAAATTCTTAAAAAGTCAGCATTTTCTCCCAGAAGATATTTTCAATAATTTAATGTCCTGTTTGAATAGGAAAGGATTTTAAATCTCTTTGGGAGACATTCTGTCCAAATCAGTTCCTTTTATCATTGAAATAGAATATAAATAGGTTGGAAAAAGAAAAGGGGAGTGTGGAAGGATCCTAGCATAGGAAGAATGGAAAGAAGTGACTCAGGTAACAAGAGTATGGTATACTTTTCTTTTAGTATCAATAAATACTTGAAAGTATTTAATTCTTACATGCCCTTCTAAAAATTTTTAAAAAGAGCCAATTCGGGAAAAGAATTCTAAAATCAATGCCTAACAAAAAAATAATAAGACATTTCATCAGCATATTAACATTGAATGGATAAAACAGTGAATTCAACTAAATTCAATGCAAGTAAAATTAGTACCTAAATAATTTGGGCAGAAAAATATGAAAACTTGTCATATGTGTAGCTAAGTTTATGACTCCACAAGAATTTAAGTAATTAATTTAGAATCAGGTTGGTTCACTGAGTAAATGTTGCCTATACTAAGGATTGGTGTAGTTATTATTATTACCTTACTGTTCATTAATTCATGAGTTACACATTTTAGTAGCGTCATGAGAAGTTATTATGAAGTATCTCTTAATATCCCATGGATAATCATTCCCAGGATGCACTCAAACACAGAGGGACCATACTCAGTAGATATGGCTGAAGACAATAGGGCCACATTCATTAAATACCATTAATTATTGCTTAAGCACAATATGTAGGGGAAGCATGCAGAATTCTTGCAGATTTTTCCCCTTAATAACAATTCCACTCTGGCTCATGCTACTAGGTAAGGTGGAGCTTCATAATTGGATGGTCAGCAGTCTTTCAAGCTGCTACCCAATGATTCTCCCATTGGAAAGCATTAGAGAATTATTTTTCTCCATATTTTTTCCTCTATAATCCCATCTATAGTCTCATCCTACATTGAAATTCTGTATTCCTTTTTCTGACTTATTGCTGCCACCACCACCACCAAATTTGATCCCATTCTGTTCTTGGGAAATCCTGTTAATGGACAGATAATATTATCCCAAGGCTCTTTATGTAATTTTGTTTCTAACATTCCAAAGTATTAAAAAGGAAAAAGGAAAGAAAAGAGAAAACCCCAATATTGAGAAATTCTACTATAGTATGTACAGCTAGTATTGCAGTGGACAATAGATTAAATACTTTTCAATGCTATGGTTTATTTCTGATAATTGTATCAGATGAGTAATTAACCAGAGAACATTTAAGACTTTAAAAGGTCCATATCTTGCCTTGTAACATGAGTTCCCTGCTAGGAGAGGAAAGAATTCCCTGCAACAAACCAGGATATCAGTTTCAGAGAATTCCACAAATCAGTACAAAGAACAAAATTAGCCAAAATGAAAAGCTAGGGGCAACTCCAACTGTGTGGAGGGCAAGAGCTTGGAAGTTGTTTTTATATAACCTCAGAAACTGGCAAAGTTTTGAAGTTGAGCAAGAACAGCGTGTTTCTCTTTTCAAGATGATGTGCTGATCATCGCCTTGCTTACATAGCAGGTGCAGCATGTTCTTCAATTAGTCACCCTTCAGAATCTACCTCCTCATTGCCTGAACTCAGTCTTGTTAAGGCTCATGTCTCTTGAAGCTGTCCTAAAGTGATGGTCTGTCAAATCTGCCTGTTTGGCCTCTGATTCAAGCAAAGCTGTAACTTCACCCTCCTTAAGGCACAGCATATTGACACGTGTTAATTTCACACCCAAGACCAAAAGCATTGTCTTCAGTAAAGATAAAATGGACCCATTGTGGCAGAATCTGCAGCTAGAGTGGGCAGGAGTTAAGAGACTGGCTAGCTTGAAATTCCTGCAGGGGAGGAAGCAATGGAAACTTGAACCCTCCGCTCCTACCCAAAATTCCGGGATCCCTTATCTGGTTGTTCCCAGAAGAATGCACTTCCCATAAATGGGCAATAGCAATCAAGAAACTTCTCTGACCAGCTCACAGTGTCATTCTGGTTCCCTGCATCTGACACCAATTAAGTAACAGTTTTGGTGTCTTTATTGCTGCTTAATGCAGCCACCTTAATACACTTAACAGTAGAATACAGTTTGCATGAAGTTATTGAAATGGCAATACTTATTATGCCACATTCTTCAAGCAATTAAGTACTGAACTGTTACATTCTTTCTGCATCAAATGCAAATTATTACTGGGAATAACAGCTGCTAAGACTAGAATACTAGTACTCCTCATAAGCAATAGCACAATAACATTTCTGTCAGCTGGCTAATCAAGCATCATAATAATACTATCATGTTCAATCCTATTATAAAATCTTTTAATTCCAATATGCAAAACTGTTTATTTTAAAATATGGGTAGTTTAATGGCTTATTCACATATATCTATGCTTTCAAGCTTTCAAAATATCTTTCATATACAATACTTTGAAAGTAATGATTTTGAGTCATGTTGTTCCAGGTGACACTGCTATCATAACAGAATGCAAATAAATTAGTACTCTATATCTTATAAGTGTGGATGCCTCCTTTGTTGTAAGAACAATTTGATAAAAACTTTAATAAATGTTGTCTTTGGAATGCAGTTTTATTTGACCTTTACATAAATATTTCAGTCGGTACAGTATAAACATCTAATATCTTAAACAAGAGACATTTAAGTAGCAATTGTATATTTATTTTTACAGTACTTATGTTCAAAGTTGCTTATCATGTAATGATTCACTGATAGATAAGGTCTTATGCTTATGTCTGAAAAATAATCTCATTACTGTCAAAAATGAAAATGCAGTCTTAACATTCACTAAATCATGTTGATTTGAAGGTCATGTTAGGGTTTAAAGTGACACTTAACACAATTATGCAGAGATTTTATGCCAATTGTATATATTTATTTAGTGTTCACAGTCACAGAGATCATGTAACCTAAACTACACTTTATTTTGCTATCTGTTCAAATGCATATAGAATAAATTGTCTAAACCAGCAGCCCCTTTGGGCACCAGGGACCAGTGCCGTAGAGAAAGGGCTTTCTGTGGACAAGAGGGGGTGTGATTTTGTATATTGCCTACATCCCATGGATGGGGCTTCGCTTGTTTGTGCAGCCTGGTTGCTGGCATGCCAGGGACTGGTGCCGGAGGTTGGGGACCTCTGGTCTAAAAGTCTAAAGATTATCAAATAAGCTTGATAAAATAAAAAGTGCTATTTTTTTAAAGCAAAAGATGCCACATAACGGGTTTTCAAGCTAACCTTAATTTTAAAAAAATCCCAGAACCCTGATCAAGAGGCAAAGGTCTGGAGATAGAAATTTGGCAATAAAGCTAAAGGGGTTGTAATTTATATAATCAAATGTATGTAATTAAGTGATTTGTATATTACAAAAATTGATGCTCCAATTACCATCTTAGAAAGCTCCTTTGTTTATTATTTTGAAATATGAAAAACAAACTGATATTATGAATGTAAAATAATATTTCTAATATAACAGATAACAGATAATCAGAGTTGGAAGGGACCTTGTAGGTCATCTAGTCCAACCTGAAGCAGAACATCCATATTCAGTCACAGGTTTGTTCCATATAGCATAAATCTTGTGAATTCTCAAGTTTCCTCGTTTTGCTATGAACTCAAAATGGGCAGTGGGCAAATACAACGATTAAAAATTACTTGGGATATTAATATATAATCCAAACAAACAAATCAGTGTACAATGACTGGGATTAGATTGCTTAGCCTTAGAAAATTGTTATGGACACCCTGGGCCTCCTTCCTGTCCTCTTGGTCCTATGGAAGAGTTCCATGAAAAACAGTTTGAAAAACTCTAGGATACAATTTCTTTTGGAATGTCTTTGAGGTTTGTAAATTCCTCCAAGTTCTAAAAGAGATTTTACTTTGGGCTAGAGTTAGAATTAGATACATAATTCTTTGAATTCAGTCCAATCTCTAGTCTGCTTGACAGATTCTAAAAATAGAACATAATAGAACTTTTCTTAAACATAAAGGGAAAATCCAAGAAAATTTAAAATAAAACAAAAAAGAATAGCACAGTAAAAGTCATATATGAAAATATATCAGTTTCAGATTAGCTCAAATGAGTTATGACTAAGGTTCTTTGAAACAAATGGAGTATAACATAGACATGATTAATTGTTCAATTGGATCTTGATTATGATTGATTTCAGTTGGACTGAAGTCAATAACAAATAAAAAATGTCAGTCATGAATTAGCATTATCTGCCAAGAAAATACTGCAATATTCACCCAGAGATCATAAAACTACAAGCCTGTGTGAACCCAAGGCTTTCTATCATGCTATCTAAAATGATAAAAGAAAATGTCGTAGCTGGATGTGCTATAACTAAAGAGGACATGCCTAAAGAGTTTCTGCTAAATCTTCAACTGAGGAGGTAATCTCCATAACAGTGTTGCTGAGTGGAAGTAAGAGAGAGAAGACAAGAAACAAATGGTGATCAGCAGCAAAAGTCGATGAGGACCCATGGTTTTATTGAATAACTCATGGGGAGAGTTATAAATAGCACTCCGTGCTGCTTGTTAAATTATATCATTATGTTTTCTTAGACGGGGACTATTCATGAAAGGCTTATTTCCAAAATATTGCTTTTCCTTCTCTGTTCTTGCAGTTAGTAATATTTGTTAATAATATTGACCTATATCTGTTTGATTACTACTTAATAATAGGGGCTAATTCCTCGCCTCTGCTCTAGACAAGATTGCCAGCTGCTAGATTTTTAGGACTGTACAAAATATTCCAAATACATGCATACTTACATACATACCAGAAGTGGTATTCAGCAGGTTCTGACCCGACTAAAGAAGTTGTTTGTAACAAAAAGGAGCACATATGAAGTTCCATTTGTGTGGATTGCAAGGCTTACGTGGCATAGCTAGGCACAGATTTAGAGTGATCTGTCAAGTCTCAAGAACTCTCAAGAAGTAAGACTTAACAATTGAAAAAGAGCAGCTTCATGGCCAGTACCAGGTAATGTGAAGTTCATTTTATAAGCGAGGGTTTGGGATAGGTGGCTTTGGTTTGGTTTGTGCCTCTGGGTCAGTGTTTACTCCTTTTGGAAGGAGCTTGCTATTGTCTCCCTCCTAGGACTGAGAGGGAGTGTTTGGACCAAGGTCACCCAACCAACTTTGTCTCTAAGATGGGACCAGAACCCGCAGTCTCCCAGTTTTAGCCTGATGCTTTAGCTGCTATGCCAAAGTGTCTCTCTCTTAGATGTATTTACCCAGCCCTAATATTGCTTAAGCGCATGATCTACTTTGTGCCATCTACGTTTTATAGTTAACTTTATTTAAGAATTAGGCTTGACATCAATTAAAAAACTATATATCATCACTCCTTGAAAATTGATATTTGTTTGAAATTTAACAATAGTCTGCAGACTTTTGATTAGTGGATCTAGTTCTGTTGATCTTCAATTGATCTAGCAAAATCTGCTCAACAGTGTTATGCTGAATTAAAGTATCAGCAAGTACAGTGTTTGAAGGGCAGAGAGGAAGATTGGGAACAGACAAATGGGCAATTTGCAGAGGGGAGGAGGGGAGGGAAGGGGTAGCAGCCTTGTCCTACTTGGCTGCCTTTCTAGGGTAAGATAAACCTTGACAGAATGGACAGTTGAACAAACACAACTTTCCTGCTGCCATATTCTTAACATTGAAAATTTACTGTCCAGACTTCCGGTTTTGAGGGCTTCGAAGCCAGACGGGGATTCGCAGACGGCGCAACCCCCGCCTGGGCTTTTTTGCCT
>JANHFN010003952.1:28711-39159 GCA_032468175.1 Toxicocalamus goodenoughensis | reverse complement strand
ATTTCAGCCCGCAGGGGAAGCTCCCGTCTGCCTGGGCTCCCCGATGGTTTTGCCTGGGCTCTGGGAGAGCTTCAGATTCCGTCGTGCGCACCTCGCCCTCCTGAGCTGCTTCTGCACTAGAATGTTGCGGCAGGTTTTGCACAGGGGGCTGAGAACGTCTTTCGCCAGACTCGGCCACTTCGTTGCCAGCCACCCGGTCTTCTTCGCCTCTGCGCCCGTGCTCATCTCCATCTTGCTGGGGGCCAGTTTCAGCAAGTACCAGATCGAGGAGAGCGTGGAACACCTGCTGGCCCCCAAACACAGCCTGGCCAAGATCGAGAGGAACCTGGTCAATAGCCTCTTCCCGGTGAACCGCTCCAAGCACCGGCTGTATTCCGACCTGCAAACCCCAGGGAGATACGGCAGAGTCATCATCACATCCTTTATCAAGGCGAACATGCTGGACCAACATCACACGGATCTGATCTTAAAGGTAAGGACCAGCAGTTCCTGATGAGTCACCTCTTTCTTCCCCACCCCGTTGCTGAAATCCGTTCTTAGCCTTCCTACATGGATCCTTAAAAATGTGTAGAGGTAACTGGCCAATGGAATTTCAGTCATGTATTGTCTGTTTGAGTAGCTGTAGCTGTTCTCTGCTCTGATCTGCAATTCATAGTTCTGCAACAGTTGGGTTAACTAGGGGTTGCAGAGGAGAATACCTGTGCAGATTCCCTCTCCTTTTCAAAGGTGATAAGGGAGGGGAGGGTTGTGAATGAAAGAATGGCACTTTTCTCTTGTTCCTCCTGTATAAGCTGAGTTAGTGACAACCACATTTACTAATTTGGAGTTCAACCTAAACTTCAACATTGATGGGTAACACTTGTAGGTTACTCTTAGCTTAGTCAAGAGGATCCTTTGATTGCAATGGCTATACAGATTAATTTAAAATTAAATATGGGGCTGTTTTGTTTCTAAAATGTTTCATAGCATTCTAATCACATAATTTTGAAAATTGCTACATGCTACTTTTACATGCACAAGATTTGAAATCAGAAGAAGTCATTGTTGATATAGTTTCTTTGTGTACTGACTGGGTAATGTAATGCAGAAATTTTTACTGAATTGTTCCTGAGCTGTATAAAAGGTCCTGTTTTATTGCAATATTTTTGTCAATATTGTCTTATTTTACAGTGGTGGCATACTTCTCAGTACAGGTTTGAGATAAAAATATGAAAAATACATGGATGGAATCAAGATCAAGTTGATGAAAAGAAAGTACAGAGCGGGCTTTGACCATCCACATTTACTTTTTAGCATTAAACAACATTTTTATAAGCTTTTATGACATACTACAAAATAATCACAATCATTGGACCTTTAGTATCTCTTGCAATGAGAAAATACATATTTATAGAGAATCCTTCCAGTTCCACTAAAAAAATTTTGCAATGGAATCTATGATATCAGCCTTTATAGATCATCTCTCTTTCTCTGTCTCTCTTTCTTTTTTTTCTCTCTCTCCCTCCCTCCCCCCTCTCTCACACACGTACAGAGACAACACACACACTTTCTCTCACCCAGAGAGAGACACACTCGTAGTAGTTATAACCTATGTCTTCATATGGAAAAAAATGTCAACTAAGGAAACCATCAGAAATATCAGTGCTTATATTTACTCTGAAATACATTGCAAGCAGATGTCAGTAAAGATTTTTTTTCTGGTGTGCTATCTCTAGAAACCCAACCACAATTATAGTGATAAATAACTATCTTTTTTCAAATAAATAAAATTGTAATAAACCCACTAATTATTGAAAAGAAAAGAGATTAATTGAAAATTGCATCATTTTCAACATAATCTAAAATAGTTATTGTTAACTTAATAAGATAATGGTCAACTATGCACCATTATTATTTCAATACCATCAGCTCTTGAAATCGTTGAAGCCATCAGGTACATTAAATGTTACCTTTTGTTCTATAGTCTTAATTGTCAAAAGCTTGGTTTAATTGCTCCTTTAGTAAATTAGTGCCATGTTCTGTCAAACGTAGGGCCTAAGTCTTTGAAAGATGCTGTAGGTTGGACTTAAGCAAGTAGAGAGAGGAAAAAAATACAGTTCTTGATAGCTTGCAGTAAAATGATACTGAATTGTGCAGTAAAAGAACATAGCGAAAAAGATATGAACTAAAGTTGTAATAAGTAATGCTGTTAATTGGAGAGTAACCCACATGGAACAAAATAGAATTTACTTCCAAATTACACACATAGGATTGCGCTACACTTATAAAAAAGATTCCTTTAGAAAAGATGGTCCAAATAGAAATTTATTGACTTTAATATTATTAAGATTAAATATAGCTCTCAATACTATATTTAATATATTTATATTTAGTATGTTTATATTTAGTATATATTCCAATAGTCCGCAACCATTTTCCCCTTTTTCATCAATTCTCATGTCAAAAAAGCTGACATTGGCACCAATGGTGTAACCAAATATTTGAATGTATCTGAAATATCTCAATTGTAAGAGATGAAAATGATTTAGTTTACCAAAATCTGAAGTTACTAATGTCTTGCTTCCATCCCCCACCCAGTATTTTAAATTTAAATTTAAAAGCCTAAAGCCATTGTGTTTTTTATCTGATTAACAAATTGTGCTATTGGTCCAATAGTTTTATTCAGATCTGTTTACTGTTGATGGAGGTTGATCTTGGGACGTAAGAAAGAACTATTTTTGAAGTAATGAATCAGACTTGGCAGAGAAGCAAAAATGCATGGAAACAGCATCTAAACTTTATCAGCCTTTGAAAGGTCTTCCAGATCAAGGTGGATCTCAGATAGTAATGTTCCATCTGCTGCTTATTCTCCAGTGTTAAATAAAAAACCATGAAATCATGTGTAGGACTCGAATCGAGCTGTTCTGGAACATTGGCTGCAAATTTTTGACTTCATTTTAAATATTTCTAAGTATATATTGCTAATTGTTTGAAGATGCAGGAATGAAGAAAT
The DNA here is from genome assembly GCA_032468175.1 of Toxicocalamus goodenoughensis. NCBI lineage: Eukaryota > Metazoa > Chordata > Lepidosauria > Squamata > Elapidae > Toxicocalamus > Toxicocalamus goodenoughensis. Next base: position 36,167 of record JANHFN010003952.1, on the reverse strand, counting down.
TATTTTGCATTTATTTTGGTTTTGGGCCTAAGTTAATGTAATTAATTTTTTAAATCTTCATCCAGCAGTATAATATTGAGAAACATTTTATACCTTCACTTGCAGATGTATGGGAGTAACTCCTGGGCAGCTGATTCCATTTTTTGTTAGGCAAAATGCTAAAAAAGACACCGATTTTAGGGCAAATCTATCAAGTTACCATTTCTCCTGACAGAGGGTTGTTCTAACAGTAAAACAGTTGGCTTTTTTTAATGAACAACCATATTTCTTATTACAAATGGTCCTTGACTTATGACTGTTTAACAGTTTTTCAAAGTTTCAGAAAAAGTGACTTATGACCTTCCTCTAAGTTAAACCCTCCCCTCACAGTCATGTGATCATAATTCGGGCATTAGGTAACCACATTTACATTTACAGTGGTTGCAGCATCTTGCAGTCATATGATTGTGATTTACAACTGTCTGACAAGCAAAGTTGATTGGGGAAATCAGAATCACTTAATGACTGCTTGCATGATTCACTTAATAACCACAGTAAAAATGGTCATAAAATCAATTCCAGTCACATAAATTTCTTTTCCAATTGTGAACTATCAGGGACTATCTTATGCATACTTACTCAGAGATCTTATTGTGTTAAATAAAATCTACTTCTTACTTATTAATTAGTGTGTGCTTAGTACAATAATATATTTATTTAAAAAATAGAACCTCAACAGAATTTCTGAGCAGTAGCTTCCCATCAGAATCAAACTGTTAGAATTTACTATTGTATCACCAAAAAACTTTTTGCTGCTGTTGTTGTCAGAAGCAATTATTGTATCATCACTAAGAGTGAGGTGGCAATTTTGTTTATTTCTTGTTTGAAATTCATTTTAGGGTATTAACTAGCTGAAGAATTACCATATTCTTTCCTATAATCTAGCCTGGACAACAAAGGGAGCGTAATTGCCCCAAACAAATAAAAGATATCATTTGACAACAGTACTTTGAAAGTAATTACCTTGTATAATATCCGTCCGTCCATCCGTCAGTCTGTCTGTCTGTCTGTCTGTCTGTCTATCTGCCTGCCTGTCTGTATTTATCAGTTTTATAATGTTTACATTAGATTTGCTTCATAGTACCCTGCTTGGAATTCTTTTTATTTTTCTGAAAAACAATTTGCATTTTTGATCAGTTATATCTGACTAAAATATAAGAGGTTTGAAGGGGAGCAATGGACTTAGATAGTTTTTTTTCTTATGCATCTAAAAGCAAACAAATATTTTCTCCCATTTCTTTTAAAGAAACCTAGATGGGACTTGTTCTACCAGGTGGTCTTCAGATATGTAGAACTTCAATTCTCATAATAGGCCTTCTAGCATTAATAAGAGTCACCTGCCGTTAGGATCACTCTGATTAGAAATCTTTATCAAAGGATGAAAGTAAGCATATTGTATGTGGGCGGTTTATTCAATCTGTTCAATTGATTATGCTGATTTTTGATATTTTGTCAAAAGTTAAAACCAAAATTGGAACAAGAGCCCAATTATTAAGGCAAGACTGAGCAGTTTAATATCAAATACAGGGTGGATTCTTTATAATCTATGACAGTAAATTCACTTTTTAAAGCAGTGTTTTGTTTTCCTTTGCTTATTTACACACTTGTGTATTACTACCAGGATATTCAATCTAAATTCTCAACCTATAATCCTCAGAATACTATGCTGAGATCTACAGGATGCTGGTTCTGGTATTCATGAATGATCCTAGATATTTTGCTGCCCAGAAGATGAGAGCAGCATTCCACTCAAATCAATGTGGATAGGGATCAAGTCAGTGAAGTTATTTTGGCACATGAACAGATAATTCCACAAGCACCTCTGGCAGTAAAAGTAAATCAATTGTTTTTTGTCATTTCAAGATATTCATCTAAGATGATTTATTCTCCTAAACAACAATTACAGTTCATCTTTTCTTCCTCAGAGTAAGCTTTTTATATCTAGAATTCATCTTTAATCCAAGGATTTGTTCTTTAATCCAAGGATTTATCACATATTTACTAGAACTGGATCCCAATCTACTTGTAAAGCCCAGAAATTTTAAAGAAACAGCTTGGCAATACTTACTGTACTCTACTTTCTGTGTTTTCGGCAACATATACATGTTTCATTTTCAAAAATATAGACATACAGAATTATTAACCACCAGAATTTGAACACTTTTAGCAAAAAAGACCCATTTTTCATGCACTCAAGTGGCTCTGAGTAACAGCCTTTGCTGACATATAATTTGCATGTGATGCAAATCTTTTTTCACACTTAATTGACATGAATAAATTGCATTTCACCCATGGAGACTTCACAATATACAACAGATTTCTTGAAATATTATGTAGCCAATGAACCTTTGCTGAGAGAAAAATTGCTAAAAAAAATTATTGGAAATTGTACATCCTCTGTCTTTTCATTTTTATTAGCATTAGTCTTAAAATTTCAGTCCTGCTGTTCCTGAATCCGGATCCCGGACATCATTTATACAACTGATTAACAAAAATAGCTTTCTGATTGTTCATAGGAACTTTTTAAAATGGCCAATATGGAAGAGAATAAAATGGTACAATAGATACTTTAAAATACTAACTTCATCTTAAAATTTTAAATCATGTAAAGAAAATGTTAAAATCTTCATCAGATATGAAAAATCTTCTAAATTGTATTGCGGGCACTCCAAAATTGTATTCAAAAAACTAAAATGTCTGTTTAGTAGCCATTCACCTTTACTGAACTAATGGAAACATCCATAGAATAATTTGTGGATCTTAAGATTTGGATAAAAATTTGGATAAATTTGGACCTTAGCATTTGGTAAATGTCTGCTAGAAGTGATAATCCTCAAATAATCTGGTATTACATTTTTGTGAGTTAGGTGGCCATGTAAATATGATACATAAATAAAGTAATTCAAATAAGAATAGAACTTGGTGACTAGCAGATATTACTGAACTATTCTCAGCAGCTCTAATCATGAAGGACTTTGGGAGTTGTAGTTTTATCAACATCTCAGTGATAAATGCCTCATCCTGCTAAGGTATAACACAAAGGTTTTGTGACCAGGAATGTACTTTTTCTTATATATTTAGTAGCTATTATGGCTATTAGAATGTCAGCAAATATGACAATATTGTCATGCCAATATAAGATTAACTTTTTTGGCTTTTCTCCTTATCTTTTAACCCTGCCCACATTGAGCGTCCTCTTTAGTTCTTCTAAGTATAGGTTGCTCTTTGTCCTTGGTCTCAAAGTCAGCTTATTTTATTTATTTCCCCCACTGAAAGTAATTGAATGCAGACGGTCCCAGGTCCAATCTTCACTATCTTTGAATTTAGAAAAGTGATTGAAATTCAAGAGTCTTTCAGTCAGTGGCAACTACAATGTGCTTAGTAACCAATAATATGACATAATGTAAAGCTCCAGGGAATGTGATTAATGGCCATGATCGATAAGGATAATGGATGTCTGATTTAGTAACTAAACAATTGGAAAGTAACAGATTAAAGAATACTAACCAATATAGCAAAAAACACTGAAATTATAGGATTATAAATGACTAGAACCATTTTTTACACTGTGCTATAAAAGAACTACAAAAAAATCAAGCCCTGCATATTCATATTTATAAATATACAATATGTTTTAATGTATTGGAACATTAATACTGTATATACTGTAGATTGTGCCACATTTGACAAGGCTCGACAGGAAAGAGTATTGACAAATCTAAATGAATTTTGCGCATCAACACAAGTCTAGGCTGTCACGTTTAGGTAATATCATCATCGTTGCTTACCAACAGCTATGGATTTTTAAATATTCACCATATACTCTGTGCTTATTCACACTTTTAAACATTTAAAGTAACTATTTAGGTGGCGAAGCACCTAACAGGAGCAAATGTGGCCATCTAAAAATTGGGCAGTAATATCTACATATTCAGAACAATTCAGCTGTGTATACCTTTCTAGGTTTAGTTTCGAAGGAGAGGATTTAAAAAAATTGTAAACCTGTAAGAGTCCAAGATGCAGGGATGTAGAGGTAAACTTAGCAGATAAAAAGGAAGGAAAATGCACCTTTAATTGTCCACTTTCCAAATATACATTCACTCCACTAAAGCTGAAAATGTTCAGATTATGGATTACCAGTCATTAACCATTTTACTCTGCATATCATAGTGTTGGAAGAAATGTCCATCTGGGTTTAGTTCCACGTGGGAAGACAAACACTGGAAACTGCTTGGAAGGATGGCTTAATAGTGGACAGGACCACATGGGGTTTGAGGTCCCGGGCAAAATGGAGCAGAGGGGGGGAGGGAGAGCTTGGTTGAATCTTGCTGGATGATGTAATCTTCCCAGGTGCCATGTAGTGAGATGGGTAGAGGGCTAATCCTATCATGTCCTGAGGGCCATATCCCATCACTGTGGAACTGAAGAGGGGAGCAGGGAGCTGCTTTTTCGTTAAAAACATGTTTCTCCTTTTCTCATCCAGGAAAATATAATATTCTGCCTTTTTAATATTTTCTAGAATATTTCATTCTTCTAGGAGAGGGGTGGGTGCTGATTTTCTACAATAGAAAGAAAAAGCCCCAGGAAGTAGCAGTGAGGAACAAGAATTCATTTTCATCTTGTTTTACTTTTTACTTACAACATGTAAGTACATAACTGAATAAAATACTATGCTTCATTTCTAGATTGTCTGTAATCTTGCAGTGAATTCTTTGGTTGTGGCAGTGGAGTGGATTTTTTTATTGCAGGTACTAGATATCCATACAGAATCAGATTTGTGCAATGCCACAATTACAATAATCAGTGGATTTGTTGAACTGTAACACACTCCCTCTAAAATCAAAGCAATCTATCTATGAAATATTCTCATCTTGTAATTGGTCATTTTTTGCATTCAGGTGTTCATAAATCACCAGGGCAGAAGCCAAAAAATAAATTTGCTTTGAAATAACCTCTTAAATTTTGCATCTGGACCTTTTGTCATTGACATTTGCAACATTTTCCCCTTCAAAGCTCTGAGGAGATATTTTTTTCTGTTTAATGAGAGAACCTACAGTCTTCTGGTAACAATTTTCATATAATGACATGGCTCCAGGGGGCTGAGGCTTTGTGAAGAAAAATATGTTCCATCATGAGAGTTTTTAACCCTGCCCACATTGAGCATCCTCTTTAGTTCTTCTAAGTACAGGTTGCTCTTTGTCCTTGGCCTCAAAGTCAGTTTGTAAACAACTAGAGGACAAAATTTATAGTTCCACAGGGCTGTCACAAGTGTCAAACTGTCATATCGGCAATGTTTTTCTATTCTTGTCAGATTACTCAGTCTGCTGGAGCAAAATAAATCCAATACCCCTAATTTTATATGGTGATCTATTTATTGCCACATGTCTAATGACACACCATAATTTAGAATAACAATGTACTATATTTCCCTGCAAAATGTTTTACACAAAGGGTCTCAAAGCAAAAGCAAAAATGAACATATTTAAATCTCAAGTACAGGTAGACTAAAAGAATGAGGATTGGCAAGCTGTTTTTGAAAAACAGAAAACATTTCCCATTCTACACTATTACTGAAATTACCATAGAATAGTTATATATTCATCATTAATAGCTTTAGCCATAACTAGGTCTTAATCCCAGAGTTCTTAATTCTGTACTTTAAACATGGGAATTAGGATATAGAGTTAACTGTGGAATTTGTCTAGAGCTACAAGATTTGGGCTTCTTGCCCTCAGTTAGTTTCCAGATTTTTGGAAATACTTCAGTGGACTTTGTTTCCCATTCTTCTCTACTCACTGAACCTTTGGAGCTACTCAGTCGCTGTCTTGGTATTTTCAGAGAGAAAGCATAAAAAGAAACTTTTTCTTTGCTTTTTCACTCTTGTTTCTTTATAGCCAGTTAGATAATAATAAGATGAACAATACCTTGGATAAGCTGATGCTTTAATGTTTGTAAAGCAGATGACATCATGAGCTAATTTACAGCTTCCCACAACTCTGGCAGATACACATGCACTTTGCCACCTATAAAGTGTTCTTGTTTTGCCTTTTATTAAAACATACAGTTTAGTACTCTGAAATTCCATGGCACGGTTTTAATTAAGCTCTCAAAGAACACTTAAGATTTTTTTAAAATTCTGACAGCCTTGTATTCCAAAATAAATCCTGGATTTAATCCAGAATAATACAGACTCAGGAAACTACAGACCAATCAGCCTAGTACAGTGGTGCCTAACTTTTTTCGGCTCCTGTGCCAATAATTGCGCACATGCTCGCTTGCATGTGCTCGCATACCAGCACCCAGAAGGCAATGCATGCTGGGGCTCCCCCTATGCCCTCTGTGCATGCGTGCACAATTCCCCCTCGCATGCCATGTCTGTGCATGCACACACGATACCCTCAGTGTGGCGCATCCCTGCGCATGCGTGCGTGTCTCCTGTGCACCCCATCTGCCCCTTGCGCATGCGTGCCAGATACCCAACAATCAGCTGTCAGGCGGCGGCGCACGTGCATGTGCAGTTGGGCTCTTCTGGGCGACCTCTCGCATGCTGGGGGAAATGGCTCTGCATGCCACTTCTAGCATGCATGGCATAGGTTCGCCAACACGGGCCTAGCATCATAGATACTGGAAAAGATAATTTTAAAAAATCTGCCAACATCTAGAAATGACTAAAGTCATTTAGTCATGTATGAGTTTGTTAAAAACAGATCATATTAAATCAACCTCATTTCATTCTTCAACATAGTGACTAAATTAGTAGACCAGTGAAATATTGTGGACATAATATACTTCGACTTCAGCAAGGCACTCAACAAAGTAGACCACAACCTACTTCTTGGGAAGCTAGACAAAAGTGGGGTAGATAGCATCACTACCAGATGGATTCGTAACTGGCTGACAAACCATACTCAATGAGTAGTCCTTAATGGGTCTATGGCTACATGGAGGGAAGCAAGCAGTGGGGTACCACAAGGTTCCATCTTAGGCCCAATACTCTTCAATATCTTCATAAACAACTGAGATGAGGGAATAGAAGGAGAACTTACCAAATTTGCAGATGATACTAAGCTGGCAGAAATAGCTAACACCCAAGACTATAGGCTCATGATCCGGATGGATCCTGACAGATTGTTCTGGTTTGAGCTTCTTCGGCAACAGACCGAAACCTCGTTTCTGCGAGGCTTCGATCCGTGCTCGCCGCTGGAGCGGCCCAAGCCAGCTGGTTTCGGGGCTAAGCCACCCCATAGAGGTGGTGAGAGGGTGGTGACTGCCTGCGGGGTTGAGGAGAGCCACCTCTCTCCTCCCCAGCTGGCCATTACTCCTTTCCCGAAGGCGGTTGTAGCGGTGGTCAGAAATGGCCACCACAAAGAAGAACTCGACCAGAAAAGAATGTGCAGGAGGAAGATAAGAAGAGAAA
>JANHFN010003952.1:12489-23520 GCA_032468175.1 Toxicocalamus goodenoughensis | reverse complement strand
AGAAGACAAGCTCAGGATCCAAAATGATCTTGACAATCTTGAACAATGGGCTCTCTCTAACAACATGAATTTTAATGTTGAAAAAAGCAAAGTTTTACACTTAGACAGGAAAAATCAAAAGTATAAGTACAGAGTAGGCATGAACTGGCTCAAAAAAAATAATTGTGAGAGGGACCTTGGAGTTTTAGTGGATGGAATATAAGCCAGCAGTATGCGGCAGCAGCTAAAAAAGCTAATACAATCCTGGTTGTATAAACAGATGCTTATTTATTTACTTATTTAGCATATGGTAAATACATGGACTTATAGTAGTTCAAATGTTAAACTCTTGACGGACATTCGGACACAATTTGATGGATATTTTGTCGAGGAGCACCACAGTCACACTGAGGGGTAGAGACAAGACCCCACTTAAATAATGAGTCCTGGCAGACAACATGTTGGGTACGGATCCTGTTCAGAGTTGACCAATTCTGGCAAGGAAGCTCAAACCTGGCACCTTTTGTGTAGGGTCATCTACGTAACTGCCTGTATCTGGGCATTCAGCAGCCCATTTGGTTTTCCACTGTGTGTTGATGTTAAAGTTGTTAGACAGCTGTTGAGTGAATTGTAATTTTGTTGTATTCCTTCACAATGTGGCTCAGGATGGGGAGCCATTTTGTTTATCCATTTCCATGTATTTAGAGAGCCAGGATTTCTACAAAGATTCTGACTGCCAACCAGTGGTGGGTTTCAAAAAATTTTCTTACTGGTATGGTGTGAGCATGCCTTGCACACGCGCAGCATTTCAGCTCACCTTCTGCTGTGTGTAAAACTTCTGATGTGCGGCAATTGGCTGTGCTGTGCCAAGCAAGCTGAGGTTGAAAAGCAAGAAATAAAGGTAAGAATAGAGCTGGGGCATGCGGGCAGGCTAGCAGCTGATTGTCAGAGTGAACCAGTTCGCTCACAGATGCTCCTCGGAGCTATACCACCACTGCTGCCAACTGTTGTTAACTGCCAATTCTTCAACATAGTCTTGCTGCCAATTATTGCAAGTTGTTTGGTTTACACTTCCATGCTATCCAAGGTGCATCATGAAGTGGCAAACTAGCATCCCAACCCCAACAGAGGCATAAAATCAAGATTACATGAAGTATTAGTACCACTTTATAAAATCCTAGTAAGACTACATTTGGAATACTGCAACTAATTTTGGTCACCACACTACAAAAAAGATGTTGAGACTTTGGGAAAAAAAATCAGAGACAAGCAACTAAAATGATCAAAAGCTAAACATATGAAGAACTGCTGCAAGATTTGGGTTTAAATCTAAAGAAAAGACAAGGGTGACATGATAGCAGTATTTCAGTATTTGAGAGGCTGCCACAAAGAAGAGGAGGTCAAATTATTCTCGGAAGCACCAGAGGGCAGGAGAAGAAACAATGTTGGAAACTAATCAAAGAGACAAGTAATGCGGAATTGAGGAAAAACTTTCTAACAGTGAGAACAATTAACCAGTGGAATGGCCTTCAGAAATTGTGGGTACTCCATCACTGGAGGTTTATAAGAAGAGACTAGATAGTCACTTATCTGAAATAGTATAGGTTCTCTGCTTGAGCAGGGGGCTGGACTAGAAGACCTCCAATCTCCCTTCGAGCACATTCTATTCTAAGGTTTTTAATCTGTCTAGCCTTCATCCATAATATTCATGGCACAGCCGCTATCATTTATTTCGTCAAATAAAAACCCATTCAGATAAGCCTGGTATGGCCACTGATATGAGCGGAGTGAACTACTGTTCTCCAAGATCTCTTTGAAAAACAGATGTTGGAAAAGACTGGAGAAGCACGAACTGAAGGATAGAAAGGAAAAAAGTACCTGTGACAGTGGGAAAATGAGAAATCTGAAGCATTGACATAAGAGCTCCCTTGTGAAAGGAAATGAAGCTTTCTATCAAGTTACTATTAACACAACTCAGTGATTTCATGGGAGGAATCTTCTTTGCAAGTCTCCCCACTCCCTCCGTTAATCACCAATACTTGGTATTACAAAGACAAGCTGGCATTTCAGCCAATCCACCGCCATTCTTTTTTAGAACAGGATAAAGAGAACTAAGAAGAAGTATCTGTTGTGAGCAAGCTTGTGCAGCACCTTGGCAGATTGTATTCATGCAAGAGACTTAATTCATCTGCCATAAAGCACATGTAATAAAAGAAAAAATGAAATAAGGAAGTATACAGTATTCAGTAATTGGACCTATAAACTCATTGACTATTCTTTATAATAAATAATCTCATACAAGCTTACATAGATATGGTGTGTATGTGGATAAAATTGCCCTACCTGATTTTCATAGCAATGGAGGCTTCAGCAAGTTGGCAGCATTTTTTTTAAGTAACAAGCAAATTTTATTATTTAGTTTTAGGACTAACATCTGTACCAGTATTTCTCAATTTGCAACAGTTTACTTTGTGACTGTCCAAACTTACAATGGCACTGAAAAAAGTGACTTATGCCCATTTTTCACACTTACAACCATTGCAGCATCCCCTTGGTCATATAATCAAAATTTAAATACTTGGCAACTGACTCGTATTTATGTTTGCATTGTCCCAGGATCATGTGATTACCTTTTGCGACTTTCTGACAAGTAAAGTCAATGGGGAAGCCAAATTCATTTAACAACCATGTTACTAACTTAACAACTGCAATGATTCACTTAATACATTTATCACACAGCAACATAAATTTTGGGCTCAATTGTGGCCATAAGTCAAGACTACATGTTGTTGAAAGAAAAATCCAAGCTGGGAGAAACATGCTGGAAATAAAAATGGAGACGGGCTGAAGAAAAAGAAATCTCTGTTTATTTGGTAGCCAGAAACTAGTGACAGCAGAATGTTTCTGGGGTGGCTGGCAAAATAGGGTTGAGAGTAGGTGGGTTTTAATACATTCTTTGGGGCTTTGTAATTGAGATGCCTATTCCTATGAAATAATATGTCCTTTAATATTTTAATGACTGTTGTCAGATTCCTATGGGATCATGTAGGCGTCATGGCTGGCTCTACAGCAGGAGTGTCAAACTTGCATCATCACAGTATCGTCACGTGACATATCACAACTTTTTCCCCCAGGCGTAGGGGTGCCCAGTGTATGATGCATCCGGCCCAAAGGGCCATGAGTTTGATAGACCTACTCTACAAGGAAAAGGGGAAATGCAAATCCTAGTGTTTGTCTGAACTAATCTTTTCAGCTTTGGCTTGCCTATTGTATTGCTTATTTGGAGTCTCTTTGCTTATGAATAGATTGGCCAGGTCAATCTGATTGGATACAAAATCTCCTTTCCTAAAGACCACACCCCCTTCAAGCCTGTGCTTGAGGCTGTTTTTCTATGGCAGGAAGACTGGGACTGCTTTCTGCCTTTGTTAAGGTTTTTCTCCATTGGAGAAAATATTCTCTCCTGCCTCTTTTTAATATTCCAAAATAAAAAATATTTTAATCTGTGGGGCAGGGGGACTTCCTACACTGTACTTGGCCTGCTTTGGCACCACCCACTATTGCTTTCTTTTCTACCTGGCTTACCACACTGAGTAACACCCAATACACACAGGGGTGGGATTCTACCAGTATGGACTGGTTCGGGCAAACCGGATGTTAAATTTACATCTGGTTCACTGAACCAGTAGTTGAACTGCGTAGCTGGCTCCAGCCCTCCCAGGAGTCTCCATGCGGCCCATTTTGGATGCAGGTAAGTGCAGAGTTCACGTGGAGGCTCTGGGAGGGCGAAAAACAAGCCTTTCGGAAGTCCAGAAACAGTCCTGTTTTGGGCTTCTGGAGCCTGGGGGAGGCCATTTTCACCCTCCCAGAGGCCCAAGGGAAACCTCTGGACCCCGGGGAAGGCACAAAAACAGCCCTCCTGTAAGTCCCAGTAGGCCATGCCCACCCAGCAACCAAGCAACAAACCGGTTTCTGGGATTTTTGAATTCAAAGATTTCTTCTCTTTATAACATTTTGTAATGCTCCCAGCCTATCCACTTTCAGAGATACCAAGAAAAAAAGTGGACGATGGAACTTCTTCTGGTATTGTCACTGCAGGCAGATAAATCTGCCAGGAACCAATAGAAAGGGAGCCTTATAAATCTTATAAGACTGGGTTCAGCCTTTGGATCAATACAGTCTTGACAGTAGTCTAAAATGAGAGTATGAAGGGAATGATGTTAAGGGAAAAAGTCCCACACTATGGCTATTAGTGCAGATGGATTGTACTTGGCAATGTTGGGCTTGAGAATTGCTGTCCCTCCCTCCAATTCTATATTACTGTTAAAATGAACTCGTCAACACAATGCAGCTTGTAAAACATGACAATTTTTTTGCTCACATATGTACTATATAATATAATCTGTCTCAGTCAATTATCCTAGAGTGTACCTGCCATTGTTACTACTCATTAGAGTCAACAATGTTGTAAATCAAAGATGATTTTTTTTTAAAAAAAACTTTATTTTAATATACACTCAAAAATTTGCCGTTTGACTCAGGATAGCATTATCTAGCGTTAGATTTCTGCCTACACAACTAGAATCTAGATCAGGGATGTCAAACTCCCAGTCTGTGAGCCGGCTGCATCATGCGCTGGCCACATCCACACCCGGTTTAGCGAAGGGGAAAAAAGTTCCGATATGTCACGTGCCGCTGTGACGATGTGAGTTTGACACCCCTGATCTAGATAGTTTTTTCATTAGCATTTGCAAAATGAATCAGACACACAAATGCATTGACTATTTTGTTACCTGTACAGATAATCCTGAACTTCCAACCATAATTGGTACTGGAAATTCTGTTGCTAAGTGATACAATTATTAAGTGAATTGCACCTGATTTTGCAACCTTTTTTGCTGCAGTCATTAAGCTGATCTGGTTTCCCCCATTGATTTTGCTTGTCAGAAGCCCCTTGGGAAGATTTGTAAATGGTGATCAGATGATCCCAAGATGCTAATGTATCATAAATACATGCTAAGTGCCCAAATTTTGATCATAGGGCCATGGGGGTGACAGTTATAAGTATAAGAATTGATTGTAAGTCAGTTTTTTCAGCATCATCTTAACTTTGAATGGTAATCAAACAAATTGTTATATGTTGAGGACTACCTGTAAACCAAACTGAAATCTTGAATCTATTTCAACTTGTGATTGAAATAATCTGCAATATGAGAAGCACTACTATATATTTTTGTATCCTATTTTAATTTTCCCCAATGTACAGATCTGCATATGGCTCACTGCATGGTACTGAATATACCACATTGCTCAATTGGTGTCTGAGTGTTTTATCCTTGGGATGGGCAAGTTTCTGCCTTAGTGTATTCTTGGGTTTGAAGTATTGTGTTGGCTGAAGATCTTCCTGAGTTTGGAATGACAATGTTGCTTCATTTATGGCTCTCTTCATTGTCTGTTATGGAGGAGTTCCTGTAGAGTCTTTTTTGAGATTTGATGAAGACCATTTGGAATAGCAACATGTTCTGAGGGCTTCCTTGGTGCGTTATAGTTTTTTTCCCCTTTCCCATCGTTGCTGGTAGGCAGGCCTTTAGCTCGGTGGTATAGGCTTCCTATTTTGCGCTCCAGTGGGTGGTAAAAACCAAAATGTAAATATTGAGCTCTGTATGTGGATTTTCTGTAAACTTCAGTGTTAAAACTTCTGTCTTCCTTAAGGTGTACTGCACAGTCCAGAAAGGCTAGATTATTTTGCTTAACATCTTTCCATGTGAATTTAATGTATGTTCACAGAGTTGATACGTTTGATGAACATTTCCAATTCCTGTGTTTTGATCTTGATCCAAGTATTGTTCATTTACCTATACCAGTGTGTGGGTGGAATTCCTGTGAGGAAATGTGGGGCTTTGGTGTCTACCTCTTCCATGTAGAGATTGGCCACAATGGGGGACACAGGTGAACCCATGATGCAGTCGTCTTTTTGCCTGTAGAATCCTTCATTATATTTAAAATAGTTAGTGGTCAGGCAGAGGTCCAGCATGGCACATATGTTGTCTGGGCTGAGGTTGGTTCTGTCATCGAAGGTGCTGACCTGTAGCAGTCATTTCTTCACTACCATGGCAGTTTCAGTTGTTGAAATGCAGGTGGAGAGGGAAGTCACATGATAGGAAACCATAATCTCATCTTGGTCCAGTTTTAGTTTCCAAATCAAGCTAGCAAAGTCCTGTGAATTGTTGAAGTGATGAGTGATGTTGCCAATTAGAGGAGCTAATAAGGTCATTGATTTCTTGCAATATCTACTGAAGGACAATGCCATGGACAAGTCACAATATTACTGTCTTTACTCTAGTGACACTATCCTTGCATACATGGATGCCCCAAAATCCATAAAGAGGGAACTCCACTCATACCAATTGTCAGCAGCATCAACTCTGTCACCTACAACATTGCAAAACACCTAACCACTTATTTGCTCCTCTAGTTGACCACCCCACCCTTCACATCAATGATTCACAAGACTTCATCAGCAAGGTTTGCAAACTAAAACTGGACCCAGATGAGACCATGGTTTCCTATGATGTGACTTCCCTCTTCACCTGCCTTCCAACAACTGAAGACTGATTCTTTTTTTCATCCCTTGCCTTAATAACTCAATGCTTTGCAATTGTATAGTAGTCTGAGTTTAAAACTAAAGCCTTTAACCAACTCTCTTTGCTTGGGTGATTAAAACAGAATTGCAAGCATTACATCTCTGTATCTTATTTACTCATTGTTTTCTACCTTGCCTAAATTTTCCTTTGAGTCAATAATGGTGTGTGAATGATAGATCTGGTATAGATAACTGAATATAATATCTAGGTTTTCAATTGCCCACTACTGGACAATGCAATGTTTACTCTTCAACAAGAGAAAATATTTGTTAAAAATAGGAAAGGATTGCCCTACCAGTTGTAGCAATTACCTCATTCCTAGACAGTATTTTCAGTGTAAACAGACTTTCTGTTGTTTTGTCTCCAAAATAATTAAGAAAAAATTGACCATGATTTTAAATAAGAAACACAATCTTGGTTTAATTGGGAACAATGTGGAAAAGTTCTGGACATCCTGGTAACTAGTAATAAAGAGTCTTCGCTGCTGCAGTGCATTTAGTGAAAATGCAGTGTTCTTGACTCTGAAGTTACTTATATTGTGCAAGCTGTCAAATTATGAACAATGACTAAGGAGGAATAGCTGCTTTTTCCCCCTGTACTTTTATAGTTACAAGTTTCTCAAGCAGATTAGATTATCCATTATTTAATTATTCTCTCCAGATTTTTTAAAATATAACTTTTTGTTCATCATGGTTATTCAATTTAATAAAACATCTTAATCAAACTAACCTGCTTTTTTAAATTAACCTACTTTTCTGCATCCTTTTTCAAACCTTACATTCACATTTAACAATTCTCAATAAGCTTTCCTTAACATTGTTCTAATGAAGCATCTTTTACTGTTATCAAATTAAAAAGTTTCCTAGGGAATTATTTTAATGTACTGTGTTCAAATGAATTCACATTTAATATACTTATTCACATTTATAATATTTTCATGTTTTATATTTTAAAAGATAAAGGTATTACAATGAATTCCTTGAAAATTTAATTACCGAAACCAAAATAATGAAAATTAAGTAAGTATTGCAGATGTGAACAATGCCAAGAAAAATGCCAAGAAATTAGCCCTGTGAGTTTCAAAACTTTTGGGGACTTTCATAGTGATAGCGAGATCTGGCCACTGCTGCTTATCGGGATTCTTCAGATTTCTTATGAAACAGTCTTTCATACAACTGCAAATCATATACAGAGAAAGACTGCAATTTACTGGCATGGGTAGAGTTTTAACATACCTATTTTTCAATGAGATAAGGGTGAAGGTTCATTCTCCGAGCTTGTGGGTTGGTTTCCGAATATTTCAGTACCAGGCTAGGTAATATCTTCAGTGGAGTTTAGGGGATGTCAGTGTCAGTGTTCTACTGTTTATAAGGGCTTCAGGTATGGGTGTGTCCAGTGCTGGTCTTGTGATGGGTCATCTGTGAGTCTTGTGATGGGTCTTGTGATAAGGAGATTACATCTGGTCAGGATCATTGGGAGGTGAACTGCTGGTAGGGGGGTTGTGTGGTTTGGTTGGGGATCGGTACTGTCTCTGGTTGGTTGTGCAACTGGTGTGGATTCTGAGGGGTTTGTAAGCTAGTTGTAGGTCAATGTGTCTGTTGATGGAATTGCTTGTGGAGTGCCAGGCTTCAATGAACTCATGAGCTTGGCGGGTAGTCGTGTGGCCAATGATTTTTCTGTTGCTCCAATTGAATTGGTGCTGTATGGTGTCAGTGTGGGTAGAGATTAAGGAAATTAAGATTAATGGCATTTGACTCCAAGCCAATGTTTGTGGATCCTGGTTTTTAATTGACATGATGTTTTGACATAGAATTGGTTGCAATGGTTATGGTTGATTTTGTAGATTACATTGTTTCTTTTATCCTTCTGCATTTTGTACTTGCTTTTGGATAATTCCTGGCGGAGTGTGGCTGTGGGTTTGTTATTCCTAGGGGTTGGAGCATTCTGGCTGTTGTTTCTGACACCGTTTTTGTGTACAGTAGGGTTAGTTTTTGCATGGTGATTGGCGGTGTGGTGTGGTTTGGTTGTGTGTTAGAATATAAAGTTTTTTGGATAGCTATTACGGAGAAAGACATAGAGCAGTCATTTATGTTCTGCTTTTCTTAGTCTTGTGGTGCTGCAGTGTCCTGGCCCTTTTGAACAGGGTCTGGACACAGCCTTTTTTGTGTATGGTGGGATGGTTGCTTGTGAAGCTGAGGATCTGATCCATACACGTGGGTTTGCGGTAGACATGAGTTTCTAGTTCTCCATTGACTAGTCTCCTTATGTCAACATTGTGGAACACATGTTGGGAATCTGTTATCTGTGTCAGCCCTGGAGCCATCTTTAATGGGAGTCTTCAGGGCTGCCACAGCAGTGGCTGGGCAAGATGTGGGAAGGGGAAGGGGAAGGCGGAGATAGTGTAGTGTGTGTAATTCATTCCCCTGAGAATCAAGGATGTCTCACCAGCACCTGGGGAGGCATGACTGGAAGTTAACCAGAGTTGGGATAGTGACTGGATTGGACCATGTGATGCACATGTGAATGGAGGGGGAGGAATTTTAACTTTACTTTAGGTGGGGAAAATGCGGGGCTTTCAGATTCAGGTTTTCCCCAGATGTACCAATATGACATCTCTAATAAATCTGAGGAAGATGCCTGCCTTTGATTCTGTTGGGAGTGTTACTTGGAACCCTGACATTCTGTTTCCTCTTTGTGTGTGAATTTGATCCCAGGGAACATGTTATTAAGTAGGTGGTATGTTTCTTCAATTTGGGAGAGTTTGATGATGACAAAGGTATCATTGATGTAGCATGTCCAGAATTTTGGTTGGATGAGGGGTACAGCTATGGATTTGAGTCATTGCATGACTGCTTCTGCTATTAGGCCTGATATGGGTGATCCCACAAGGGTACCTTGTATTTGCTTATAGATTTTCCCATTGAACTTGAGGTATGTGTTGAGGCATAGATTCAGGAGCTTCATGATGGTTTCTGTGGACATGGGTTGTGTTTTGTGGGTATGGTGTTTAGTGAGTAGGTCGTGGATGGTGTGCTTAGCCAGGTCAATGTCAATTGAGGTGAAGAGAGCAGTGACATCGAAGAAACCATAATTTCTTCCTTATTTATTTTGGGGTGTTTGATATATTGCAGAATAAAGTCTGGGGAGTTTATTTTAATGGGATAGTTTGAGAATGTATCCAGCTCAAATCTAGCCGCTCAGAGGAGATCTTTGGAAAAGAAAAGATAAATTTGAGCATTATATTGTTTCTCTGCTTAGCTGTTTGGTTTCCTTTCTTTCTTCATCAGTTGTGACATGATTCTTCTGGGAGAATACTATTTAGCCACAGAAAGAAAAGTGAACCAAGCCAGTGGTAGGGAGCAAAAGGCCTCAATAAGACTATTAATAGTGAAGAAGGTACAGCAGAAGTGAAAATTGTCCCAAGTTTTCTTCCTTAAATCATCTGATTTAATCAAGAACAAAGATCCTGAAGGACTGATCAGGCGATATATTTAACCCAGCCTAGGAAATGTTTTTGATATTTAACACCTATGGTCTGACTTGTTCAGTATTGTTGACAGATTAACAAATAGCAATAGTATTTAGACTTATATACTGTTTTACAGTGCTTTACAGCTCTCTCTAAGTGGTTCACAGAGTCAGCATATTTCCCCCAACAATCTGGGTCCTCATTTTACCAACCTTGGAAAGCTGAGTAAACATGGACCGTACAGAATCGAACTTCTGGTGTGAGCAGTGAGTTAGCCTGCAGTACTGCATTCTAACCATTGCACCACCATGGCTCTAGTAGTGATGATTACAATTACTATTAGTAGTGATGATTACAATTACTAATATTATGGTTAGTTGCATAGTCAGTCAGATGTTTAAACTGGATTTAGCATTTTTATCCATCTCTCAAAATTGAGGAGTGTCTAAATAACACACAATTTGGTTTCAGAAAAAATCTTGGAACACAAGATGCCCTATTCAGCATTTTTGCACAGCGTTGTAGAGATGTCAGTGTCAGGCTACAGAACTTTTCCCATTCAATCAACTAGAATGAACTTCTGAAAACTAAATGTATCAAAAGAAATCCTTTATTGAGATGAGACAATTTATGTAGGGATTAAAAGCAGTGTCTAAGGTCTCTCAGGTATGCAGAGATAGATAAGGGAGTTTAAAACTCCTCCCCTTATCCTGATGTGTATTGAGTAAAACAAAAAGCCAACATGTTAATTTCCCCACCCCCTTCTTAGAACGATCTTTTTCAGAGGTTCCCAGGGCACATCTCACTGTCAAATTTTTATGATCTCTTCATCCATTGTATCGTGTAGGTTATACAAATTCAATATAAGATTAAATATATTCAGGTTACATCAATAAGGATTTTTTATCAGTCCCCCCCGACCTTTCTTCTTTCATTGAAGGA
>JANHFN010003951.1:23920-35163 GCA_032468175.1 Toxicocalamus goodenoughensis | reverse complement strand
CTGTGTGTGTAATCTACAAACACTTCTCTCAGATAAGCCTGCCTGGCCGTTGCACATTCTGCTAAAGGGGTATAACCCTAACACAGCCCAAACAAACAGCTGTGCAACCTCTGCTTGAAATTGTCCACTGGCAGAGCCCTCACAATTCCACACTGCTGTCATGATCAGGACGAATCTCATGCTTTGAAGTTTAGACCTTCTCTATATAAAGCTACTGGTTCTTCTCCTACTCGTTGGGCCCGATGGAGAGCAAATCCACATTGACTCCTAATTATTGGGGGGGGGGGTGAGGTTAGACTGCCCTTATCCTTGTGAGGCCTCACCCAGGAGGTCTCTAAGGAGAGGGGAAGGGAACAGCACCACTTCCTTCCTCACCTCACCCTCCATGGTTCAGTTCCGCTAAGGATTGCCAAAACGGCTTTAGGCACACAGGGGAAATGGGGTAACTAAGTCCAGTCCTGATTCAGGGGGGTTGTGGCAAGTTATGGCCTCTGATGTCAGGGGAGAAGCACAAGGTCTGAACTTTGGAGTCAGCAGGTAGAGAAGCCCCAATGGCTCAGCAGGCACAGAACTGGCCATATTCTGCTGGGAGAAGGCAGCAAGGAGGCAGAAGGGCACGGGGGTGGTGCTGAAGGCTGGCTCCCTAGGTCAGCCCCAGCTGTCAGATAAATTCTCCAAGCACCCTTGACAGTAAGTTGGTGTCTTGCCAAGACCCCCATTTGCTGTCAGGGGTGCTTGGAGAAGTTCCTGATCCTAAAGGGGGGAGGGAAAGAAAGAGAAGGGAGCAAGAGCAGCAACTGGGGAGACCCCCCCCCTTTTCTGGGGCAAGGCAGAGCCACAGCTGGGAGAGCAGCCTTTCCCCACATTAGAACATTGGCAAACTCGAAGGATGCCCCTCCCACACCATAAGAAAGGGGGTTTTCTTCTCTAGGTAATGGGAGAGACAGGCCACAGCCCAGCTAAGAAATCAGCACAGAAAAGTGGACTCACATCAGTCAGTGCCTCTGAAGCATGGTGGGGTTTTTTCCCAGACAGCATTGCCTGGAGCTCCTCAAGACTCGCATCGATACAGTTCAAGAAGTCTTGGATCTCTTCTCTGCAAAGGGAAGCAGGGAAATATAAATGGGACAGAGGAAGAGGCAGAAGGGAGCAGGTGCCTTTGTGCTACATTCCAAGAAGAAACTCAGAAGGGCCAGCTCGATCGGCGGTAGCAGGCGGCCTTTAGTTTACTACATTAGTTGGCCTATCGGGAGAACCGCTCTATAGAGGATGCGCCTCATCTTAGCTTGGCGCACCTAGAGGAGGAGAATACTCATGTGCGAATGCTGCTCGTTGATTTTAGTTCAACACAATCATTCCTCAGCTTCTGGTGAATAAACTGGGCCTGCCAGGTTTTAACACTCCTTTATGTAACTGGACTCATCCCGATTTCCTTATTGATAGGCCCCAGTTTGTGCGAGTTGGAAGTTTCCAACTCCATCTCCTTGAGTTCCCCACAGGGCTGTGTCTGGACTCCGCTACTGTCCACCTTGATGACCCACGACTGCCGTGACAAATCTGCTACGAACCATATTGTGAAGTGTGCGGATGGCATGGCAGTGGTGGGGCTTATCCAGGGCGACAATGAAGACGCTTAATAGGGAAGAGGGGAAGGCTGTGATGGACTGGTACAATAAAAGTTACCTGGTTCTAAATGTTAATAAAGCAAGGGAGATCATTGTAGATTTTAGAAAGGGTGCATAGTCATACTCCCCTCAGTAGCAAGGCTGCAGCTGTAAAGGTGGTGAACAGTATTAAGGGGTATCTGGGGGTGAAGATAGCAAACCATCTGAACTGGTCTCTCCACACGTCATCCTTAGTGAAGCGTTTGCAAACCGGCGCCTGCATTTCCTGCGTCAGATGAGGAGAGCACATCTCTCTCCTTCTCTCCTGGCCACTTTTTACAAAGGCATGATTGACAGCATTTGAACAAACTGCATCACCGTTTGGTTTAGTGGCAGCAGAGCCTCAGATAGAAAGTCCATACAGAAAGTGGTGAGGACAACCGAGATTGTAAGAAGCTTGCTTCCTGTTATTCAGGATACTGCTTATAAGCGCTATGAGCTTAGAGCTCAAACCCTTGTTAGAGACCCCACCACCACTTCACGGACTGTTTCTGTTGCTCCCCTCTGGGAGGAGGTTTCGAAGTATTTCTAGCAGGACTACCAGATTCTGGAACTGCTTTGTTCCCTAGGCCATCTGGTAAACTCACAAGATTAGTTTCTCATGCCATGTACATGTATACATCCGGATTAGACTGTGTTGTATTTGTATCATAGAATATATGTCGGTATATGCATGTTTGTATTTATTTATTTATTTATTCATTCATTTATTCGTGTTTATGTAGTATATACTGAGGTGGTGACCCTTTGAAAGATGTATGCAACGAAATTTCATTTTAACATATACTGATTAGCGTACATTTAAAGTGACAAAATTATTCTATTCTATTCTCTATTCCTATTTGTTTTCTTATTCTATGCTATGCTATCCTAGAATCTATCCTATCCTATTTCTATTCTGTTGGACACAGGATGGGAAGCGAGGGTTTCTTTCATAGCAGTTTACACTGGAGAAATGAGGAGGAAGAATCCAGCAAGGAATTTAGAGTTGCTGCTCAAGAGAAATACTCAGAAGTCTTTTCCCTTCCAAAGGGACACTGAAGAATGAGGAAGGCGACAGCTCCAGAAACAAAGGGGAAAAAACAAGGGTTTCATTAATAAACAATAATAATAATAATAAATTGGGGGAGGCTGCTGTCTGATGCCAGACTGGTACTTGTCAAGGATGGCAAGGAACAGACTAACCTCCTCCAATGCCATGTTTCTGTGGCAGGGGATAATCCTGCCAGGTGTTGCTTCTTTGAAAGTAGACACACCTGTCAAGGAAAGGGTCACTTGATGCCATTGTTTGGTTTTCATTCATGATGGAATCGATCACTGCTGCAGCTTCTTCGTTAGCGCTGACTGGTGAAATGTGCAACTCCATAGCACTGGACTGGAGGAGGCCATCCGTGAGCTGAATTGAATGGTCACCTTGGGGCACTTCTGGCTCAGAGGTCTCTAGTGTGCCACAAGTGGGAATTCCTTCTCTGGTGGGCACAGGAGCCTTCCTGAAAACACACAACAGGCACAGATTGAACTTTCGCTTTTTCCAAATGGTGCAGCAAAGCACCTCCCACAGCACCCCCAAAGTAGAGAGAACCCTATTTTTCCAACAGGAACCCTGACCTGCTGACATCTATCCATTTTAAAAGGGCAAAGAAATCCTCTAATCAAATCACAACATCCCTACAGTTCCGCAGGGCTACAGAACTGGTTTGGCATCCTTTTCTAACAGCATGTTTATTTCGTCTCCCCGAGTCCCTAATGGTCTGGACCGATCTTAGAATCTAAACAAGATCAGTCCTGGTTCATACTTGTCTGGGGAACCACATAGGGCATCTTAGCCTTAATTTTCCTTGAAAACAGAATCCAATGGACTTCTGGTGAAGACTTGGCCAGCACCGACACACACCCAGAGAATCTCCTCTCTCTGGACAGTCCAAGCGGTGGACTGTCATTTTTCCAACTCAACAACCGAAGGAACAGGCTTGCTTTTGTTTATTTGACTCTCCATGGATAAGGACAGTCTCAGAATCATCCCTCAAGATCCTCTGATAAGAAGCAACAGCCTGCAAATTGCTTCCTAATAGCTGGTGAGCTGAAGGTGGGGGGAGGGGTTGAGATGACGTTGTTGTTCGATAAAACAGCCATTTTGGAATTTATTTTTCAAATGGACAGTAAGGTCTGCCCTTCATTTCTTAAATCATTTCATGACATTATTCTATTAGTTAAAAGAGGCTCTCTTTAGTTTCAGCCTGTAACTTCTTTTTTAAGCTCCGAACACCATTTTTGAGTCCTCTTTATTGTTTAAACAACAAGGAAGAGGGTTGTTAAGAGACATCAAAAGAAGGAAGCACCGAATATTTTTTCTCTTGAAATATAAAGATAAAATTTGTGGTTTTAATCTACTACTTTTAAAGTAATCTATAGGCCTAAGGGTTGAAATTTGCCAATTTTCATGAACTATGATTGGCTGGAAAAAGGAATAAATAACAAATAAAAACATTGACCACCAGAGCGAACTATGAAGAATCTGAGCTGGAGTCTTTAAAAAGTCCATACAGAAAATTTCTCTTTTCACAAATAAGTTAGAAGATATTAATTATAGAGTGGATATTAAAAAAGAACAAGAGACACAATTAGGTGTAGAAAATTATCAACCCACTGTGTCAACTCCACAAATGCCGGTCAATGCAAAGAACCTAAGTGGGCCTTTGGAATATAAATCTGATATCAGCTTTTTTTTTTTTTACTATGGTGGTCCCAGTGCAACTGACACAAAAATAGCAAGTAAATTCACAACTCTCAAGAGGTCAAGTTCTTCTTCATGGATAATTCACAACTCTCAAGAGGTCAAGTTCTTCTTCATGGATACTAACAAGGTCGAGAATTCTTTGAGAAAAAAAGATACGATAGTCAAGGAAACTTTAATCCACGAGGATTTGCTCCAGGTTAATTTACAACGTCTAACAGAACAACTTTGGGACGTTGTTTTTTTTTCATGCATATAAATAAAGCTGAGAACTTCTTGAAGAAAGAGACTGGACAGATTTCCCTGAGAAGAAAAAGACTTCACTCTGTGACCATAAGCTGGAGGGAGTGACTTAGTTAGAAAGTTTGATACATGTATTGAAAGAAAGTTAGTTTTGTATGTTTTGTATGAGTTTGTAAATGTTATGTCCTCTTGTCTTTTTATGTAATGCTGAATAATTCCCAAAGTTTGTAAAATACTATTTTAAAAATAAAAGAAGAAAAAGATTCATTCAATGAGGATAAACTCAAGGGAGAGATTTGGATTTAATGTGTGATATATATATATAATTGAATGAAAGCTCTAATGTAGTATTGTGCTTTGGGTTTGGGGTTTAAAATGAAGGGTTTTCTTTCTTCTGTTTTATATATAATATTGAGTACTTTTTAAACTTCGTAAAATAACAAAACTAAAAAAAATATATCTCCCTTTAGATTTAAAAAAATGAAAAAATATAAATAATCATGAATGAGTTAACAGAAGTATATATTACTCCTCACAGCAAAGAGAAGCAGAGATGGTCAAATTGATTCTTTAATCCAAAGAGGAGAATATATCTAACCTTGTTTTTATTCTGAAATTGTTTCCAGATTTTGCGCTTGCAATGAAAAAAAATATAAAACTTTGTTTTTGTTTTTGTTAACTAGATAGGCTTATTGTTGTAGAAATGGCTTGTACATACCATTGTGTAAAAACAAAAAGTTGTGGTTGTAATTTTGTTATCTTCTTCTGTACTTAAAGAGAGTCAGAAGTTGGTGCCTTTTCTCCCTTTACACTATATTTATTTAATTTTCCCTCCTCCTCTTCTTAGTTTTCCACTACTTTTTAATTTTTCTTTGTATTTTGTATTTTGAAAAACCAATAAAAATCATATATAAAAAACCAGAATCCAATGCATATCACTCTACCCTTTATGAAATGCCGTAAAACAGGGGCGTCAAACTCGATTTCATTGAGGGTCGCACTGAGGGCTGTGTTTGACCTCGCGAGGCATGGGGGGCGTGGCCTACTCGATGTCACTCATCGAAGCTCTGTTTTTGGCCGCGATGGCTTCCTGCAGCCCTCTGCCAGTGAAAATGGAGCCCGGGAGGGCTGCATGCAGCCCTCCTGAGCTCAGTTTTTGCTGGCAAAGGCCCCGCAGGCTGGTCCTTTGCTGTTTCCAGAGCGGCTCCGCAGGCCAGATCTCAGCACCCTGCGCTGGATCTGGCCCAGGGGTCTTGCGTTTGGCACCCCTGTCATAAAAGGAAGGTTTTAATTATGAAAACCCCGTTCCTTCTAAATCTATACACAACACTCTCTGCACCACATAAACTTGCATTTTACGAAGCTGGCATCTCCATTTTCATGGCATTGCCAAGGGTTTTGGGGCACTTTTGGGGACAGGCCCATAGCTATGTAATTGAATCCTATGTTCAAGGTCTGAGCCTAGCAGAACTGGGAGAAACTTTGGCTCTCCTGACAAACAGTAACTGGCAATGTTCGGCCTCAGAGTGGTTGATCTGGTTTCATACAGCCACAAATGCTACCCTCACAAACCTTCATCCTCTTAGCTGTACAAGCCCAGCGTCAAAAAGCCGTCAGACACATCTACTTTTTAAGGTAAACTCCCAATTCTACTTTTCCTTTCCAGGAATGTGGCAGTAAGCACATCTCAAACCAAGATTTTATAGAACAAGCAAAGGCATACAGACATCTCTTGGTGATATCTCTAGGATAAAAGTATGCAGCACTTTGACCACTTATTACGAAGCAGGCTACCTCAGCTTCAGGGTTGTCTCTCAGTGAAAACATCGAAATATTTGTAACCTCACCAACTTTCATGATTGGAGTGCACCAACGCCAAAAACTTCTCCGGGGCAGCATCTTCTGCTTCCTCTTCTTCCTCTTGAGCATCTGTGATGTCACGAATGATAATGGAGTCTTGACAGTCTGGGCTATGCTCCAAAAGGTCTGTCTAAGGGCACAAGAGTAACAAGCAGTGCATCCAAGACCCTCATCGTAATTTTTCTTATTCAGACAATCGTTATTAAAGTAAAACTGTTAATGCTCTGGCAATTGAGAATTCCCAGTGAAACTGATATACATTATTTTAAAAAAATTAATAGCCATTATTAAGAGGGAATTTTATAACCAACTAAGCTAGAATTAATTTAGCATGAGCAGCTCTTCAAGAGGAAAAACAAAAGAAAATAAGCCTTACGGTTTCACAGTCTTCCACGGGAATGCGCACGTACTGGCGGCTGTATTTTGCAGGTGAACTGTCTGAAGCATCGGCCAAAGACCTGGGAGGAGAGGAGCATAGAGAACTATGGAGGTGGATGGACAGATGAGCCACAAAGCTTTGTATGTAGAAACCGCACGCAATGGAAGCATTCTCCAGCGAGAAAATCATCACCAGAGAAATGGCTTGGTAAAAACAAAAATAGGCTTTGATGAACTTGAGTTTTTCACCTCTCAAATTTCTGAACCGTCGAAGAAAATAAATCCGCAGAGGGAATCTTCCCTTCCTTTTTAAAAGAAGCACATTAACATTTGAATGGTTCTGAAGGATGCTTTTTAGGACGCTGGACAAATTGATGAAATGTTCATTTCAATGCAATGGTCTAAATGTGATTTCCTAATTTTGCTGTATTTCTACCTTGATTTGGAAAGCAGCCCTGATGAACCAAATATTGTTTTACCCCTTTACAGCTACCGAACGGATTGGAGGATTACGGGATTTGACAAGAGTGAGCTTTGAAATCACAGCTGGAAATTCACAGCGTTTAGGAACCAACGTTTCAGCACAATCAAGGCATAATCATTATTGAATTAAAAGGGGCTGGTTTTTCCAAGGAACAGCTTGCATCTGGAAAAAAAGTATGGTCTCCAGCCAATAAATATGAGTGACAAAATCCAAGGCAACTCTTTCTTGTGTTCAAATGAAAAGGAAATCATAATTTTGTAATGTGGGAAGTTCCTGCCTGGGAAAATGTATGTCAGCCATTTATTTTACGTGGAATGACGGACCATGTGCTTGTTCTGACCTAAGCTACCCCAACAGCACAAAGCCAACTCGTCCCGATAACCGCTTTTATTTAGTTTACAGTGAATTCCTCTCCAGCAAAGTCCCGGCCAACAGTCTTTCAAGATATCACCATTACAGACCTTTATCAGACTTGGAGAGTTGCCAGGCCGATATCTTTCAGATGCCACACTGTAGCAGACAATACTTGGCAAGAATGCAGGAACAGATCTTCACTCAAACGAATTTATTGTCTCCTGCAAAAGCCCACTCCCCTTTCACTCCTCTTTTATTCCCTATGGGAGGGCCCATTCACCATCCACCTTTGGTTTTACTCCCAAGTGGACCCTTGTTCCTTAGGTGTTCCCTTCTTCTGGCAGCTCTGTGCATGCGCAGACTGGGAACAGGCTCCAGCTGTTCTTCTGCCTCATTGATGTCCAACTCCAAAGGCAGCTGTTAACTGTAAGACAGCCCTGGCCCCATCTCTGCCTCCAACACAGAGTACTCGTCAGAGCCTTCCACTCCAGGACTGGCCCATGTTCCTCTCCAACCTCCTCACTGTCGAAATCTGCTGCCAGCTCCGCTAGGCACTGGCAGGCCACGACAGTGCTTTCCAAATGCACTTACCCCTTTTTAGAACACCCCACTAGTTATAACCATCCAAAATGGGTTTTTTTCTGTGCATATGATTTTTTTTAAAAAAGAACACGAGTTCAACATATGGATGCAATTGGCTGAACATTCCCAATTGGAAGAAGCCACTGGCCAGGGCCTGGATCTCCAAGCTGTAGAATCCCACTGAAATGAGCTTTAAACCTTTGATTTAGCTTTCATTAGCTCGAAAACTTCAAATCCTTCTGCATAATTTCCTCAGTAAGGGAAGAATAGATAGTCCTTGACTTACAACCGTTCATTTAGTGACCGTTCGAAGTTACAACAGGAATGAAAAAAACTGACTTATGACTGTTCTTCACACTTATGACTGTTGTCATATGATTGTCATCCCCATAGTCACATGATTAAAATTCAGAAATCTTGGGAACTGACTCATCTTTATGATGGCTGCAGGATCCCAAGGTCACATGATCACTTTCTGTGACCTTCTGACTAGCAAAGTCAGTGGGGAAGCCAGACTCACTGAACAAAGGTGTTACTAACTTAACAACTTCAGTGTTTCACTTAACAACTGTGGCGATAAAGTAGCAGCTAGCAGTAGCACTTAGACTTATATACTGCTGCACAGTGCTTCACAGCCCTCTCTAAGTAGTTTACAGAGTCAGCCCATTTCTTCCAACAATCTGGCTCCTCATTTTACTAACCTCAGAAAGATGGAAGGCTGAGTCAACCTTGAGCCGGTGAGACCCAGACTGCCAGACTGCTGGCAGCCAGTGATCAGCAGAAGTAGCCTGCAGTACTGCACTCCAACCACTGTGCCAGCTCAGTAGAAGCCGTAATGGGGCAAAACTCACTGAACAAATATTTCACTTAACAGAAATGATGTGCTCAGTTGTGGTCATAAGTCGTGGACTACCTGTACAGAATGGGTCCGTACAATATGAAGTCAAAGACCTGGAAGAGATACAGCCATGGTTTCTCTCCGCTCTTCCCCATTTCCCCTGTGGCTTGCGAAGAGCACCCCTGGCCTGTTCAGGGTTCATGTTTCAGCTGCCCGCCATTTTCACCTGATGCTAAGAAGAAAAACCCAACCTACAAAAGCTGCCAGCTCTTTTGAGTCTTTTTCCTGCTACGAGAAACGTCTGGCAGATGAAGGTGTCAGAAAGAAGTCAAGCGTTTGGCACGCTCACATCA
Source organism: Toxicocalamus goodenoughensis (assembly GCA_032468175.1). Taxonomy (NCBI): domain Eukaryota; kingdom Metazoa; phylum Chordata; class Lepidosauria; order Squamata; family Elapidae; genus Toxicocalamus; species Toxicocalamus goodenoughensis. Next base: position 25,673 of record JANHFN010003951.1, on the reverse strand, counting down.
AACCATAAGCAGGGGCGATGCCCTGAGACGCCACTAATATAGTACCTGAAATGCCTTAACACAAGGAAGAATAATGCTTCACCCAGAGGCCATGAAGAGAGAGGCAAAGCAATCGGAATTAGGAGCAGGATGAAGGAAACAATATTTTGGAGTCATTTCAACTGTGCCATTTGTATCCCCTTAACAAAGAGGCAGGAGCTCTACAAAGTTTACGAATGCTTTTCTCTCCTCAGTATGGGGGGGGGGGGGAAACCTGAATCAGAATCTCATTTTGAACAGCAACAGAACCAAAAAAGTGAGCAATTACCTTTTTCTCTTGACCCCCAAAATGCAGTTTCCTCTCATTAAACCCAGTATAAATTCAAGAATCTGAAAGAAGAGGGGAAAAGTAATGATCTTCTCTCATCTCAACCATCACAACCTCAAAATTAAGTACAAGAACAATATTCAGCAGTGCAAACTAGAAGTAGCAAAGGTTTTCAAAATGTTTCATTAAATTTTGCCTCTAGCTCATACCTCCTTCAAATAAATAACACAAACACACTCCATGTACACACATACAAACTTACATGCTGTTACGATATCAGAGACAATTTTACACAAGATTTAAGTCTACACAACAGATTTTAAAAACTCCCATCACTCATAATTACCATATATCCTCAAGGAATAAGTAAAGCTTCTACTAGCAGTTGAACATTCCACCATGTATTTATTTGCTAGATATCCCATCTTTTATCTGAGTTGGTTTATTTAAGGATCCTCCTCCACCTTATACCCCTAAGAATGTGTCTGTGAGGCAGGTAAGGGAATGTATGTTGAGGGACCCTAATGCTGAGGGTGAACTTGAGCTTCACATTCGCTGCTCCTGGTCCAAGACATTAACCAGTGCAACGATTTGCCTTTATTGTAATAAAATTAAGGATTGATCTAATAATACATGGACTGAATCACCCTACATACCATCAGATCAGAAGCAACTGTGTGAACGGAGCAATGGATCACATTGGCAACATCCTTGCTACTATTTCCCAATGTCAACAAACAAACCTGCTCCAGATCTGGGACCCACTGCAATTCTCTCAGGTGCATCCACCTTTTGCACCAGAGAGTATTCCCAATTACAGGACCCAATCCAGCAAGTTTCCTCCATGAGATCTCTTCTCTCGGTGCAATTTTTCCTCAAAGATAGCTACTACAAAGACATTCAAAGCTGCTTCGTCTTTTCTCTCCATCGATCTTTGACAGTGGTGTCTCTGAATGTTGAATAAACCTGGACACAGGGAGTAATTTGATGCAATTGTTCTACAAAATACTCTAAAAGTCCTTTCAACTAAGATTAGAATAAAGGCAATTTAAATAATTAATCAATCTCTAGGAGTTTCACCCTACAGGGATTTAACTACTTCTGATCTTCCTTGCCACTCAGAATGCAACAGAAACGTAAGTCTGTTCACTGGCACAGTGAACTAATCTTAGTTCCTACATTCCTTCCAATTCTCTGATCAGGCCCCTGTCTTTACCTGACTCAGAATAAGAAGAAAAATAAAAAGCCTATTTTTGCCCTGTGCGTGAATCACGTTGTGGGAGTTTTCTTACACATTCAGAGATTGATTTGATGCATTCAGCCCGAACCAAGGTGCAGAGAATAATATTAAGTTATAGGGGTGATTCACATGGGGGTGGTGCAGTGGCCTAGAGGTAGAGCTCTTGCCTCACAATCAGGAGGCTGTGAGTTCAATCCTAGGTAGAG
>JANHFN010003951.1:0-17212 GCA_032468175.1 Toxicocalamus goodenoughensis | reverse complement strand
CGCGCCCGCCGTAAGACTCAGAAAAGAGGCGCAGGGAGAATCCGCTCGGCGTCGGTGCGGTCCGGCCTCTGCCCCGCGGCTTCCCCCGGTGTTGCTTTTCGGCGGGTGAGTCTGAGCTCGGCCCTTGAAGCTGCTTGGCTGCGGGATCCGGGCGGCTGCAGAGATCTGGCAAGGAGTTGGCCCCGCTGCTTGCTCTCCGGGCTTTCGCTGCCGGGAAGCGGCCCCTCTAAGAAAGCCCGGATTGCTCCCTCTTGAAGGCGGGCGGGGCAACTGGGTAAGACCCCCACTGGGGATCCTGCGGCCAGTCCCGGTACAAAAAGAGGCCGAGAGGCTCTGGAAAGAGCGCCGAGGAGAGCAGCAACGGGGAGGGGGGAGGCGCCCTGAACGAGGCCGGGTTGCAGGAGCGAGGAAAAGAGGGACGGGGCGGCGGGGGGGTTCCGCCTCTTCTCCAAGGCGCCAACAGGCAAGAGGAGACTCCGTGGATGGCAACGAATCCAGGAGAGAAGCGGAACTTCAAGGAGGCGTTTTCCTTCAAGGAGGCGGGGATGCTTCATCAATAGACCAGCTGCCTCCCAAGTTGCGGCGGGTTCGTCACCCGGAGGTTTTCCAAGAAGAGACTGACCGGCCCTGGGGTCCGAAATGCTCTTATGAAGTAAGGTCTCCTGCTGGAGCCAAGGGGTTGGACTAGAGGACCTCCAGGGTCCCTTCCAAGCTCTGTTCTTCTGTAAGCCCGCCGGAGGCTGCCTCGAGCGAGTGGCCGCAGCCCTCCTGGGCAGTCGCCGTCTTCTCCTCGCCCAAAGAGCCAGTCTCCCTCCCTCCCGGCTGGTTCTTGAATCCATCCCGGTCCAGCGAGCTCTGTCATCTCACTCTTATGGTTAGGAGCCGCCCGGCGGTTTTCCCTCGCCGGTTGTGCCTCCGCCGTCGCTTCGGCCACTTGTAAAGAGCCTTGAAACGGGGCAGAGTCTGCCTTGCAAACCAAGCAGCGCGCGGCTTCTCGGGTCCAAACGGGGGAGCATCGTCCTCGGAGCGCAGCTTGCTTCCTCCTCCTCCTCCTCTGAAGCGGAGCAGCCGGGAAAGACGCGGACGAGCAGAGCCGGGGGGTGGGTGGGGGTTGAAAGGTCTCCCGGGTATCTGTTGGCTTTCCCGGGCGGCCCCAGGTCCGAATTTCAGCCTGGCAACTGGAGGAAACCATTTCTTAGACGAGGCTGGTTGCCACTCCGGCCAATTCCCCGTCTTTGTGGCGGAATGTCGAGAGCGAGCCAGTATTTCTCAGCTTCGGCCACTGAATTCCCGGCGCCGCATGCTGGGACACGAAATCCTCCGCTTTCGATGACCTCCGTCAAAGTCACGGAACTGGGATTTGGAGCCGAGATTTCCCCTCCCCTGGCCCCAAGGCTCCGGGTCAGGGCGGAAGCTTTTTGCCGGCTGTTCTGACCTGACCGAGGCGGCTGCATGGAAGGGTCAAAAATGTCAAGCTGGCGCCGGTTTGTTTTTACTCCCGGTGTTGCAACACACCTCAAACCCAAGCGTAGCTTTGCCTGCAACCATTGTGGCTGCTTTGACTCTTTATCCTTGCAGACCGTCCTAAGGTAAAAGGGTTGGAGGCACCGGCGCCCAGCTTCCCCAGCAAAGCCCAACTAGCACCTGGGAATGGCTCACCAGAAGCTCTCTCCAAATGCTCAGTATTGCACCGTGATGCCCCCCCCTCACCCCCTCCTCACCCGCCACTGTTCATGTGGCACCCACAGCTCCAAATCCCAAGGAGCAGATCCTTCCAAGGCACAAAAGTCAAGGCAAGGATTTTCTCTGTGTTAAGGAGCGGATGACTAAGACTTGTTGAGTGTTGTTCGTTGCATTCTTTATCAAGTTGATTAGTAATCTACAAATTCTAAGGCAACTATTAGATTCCATCTATGGGAGAGCAGGAAGTACAAAGTTCAGGAAAGTCCCATTCACTTTGCCCTATTTGAGAGTGCAAATAACAATGAATGGAGGCTGTAAGATCCATTTCCTTTGATCCCTTCTTTGGTCTTACCATATAAGACCCCCACAACTGAGCCTGACTTAGAAACCGCATTATTTATGGGCATTGCTTGAAGGAGGGATGAATCACGTCCTCTGTATTTTTCATATTCTTCCTTAAGTAAGTTGAACTGAGAACCAGCAGCTGAAATGAAAAAAAGTTATCTTTTAAGGTGCATTTTTATATTCAAAGACCTGCAATCCCCAAACGTTCAACTTTCCCAAGGAAGATGCAAAAATGATATAATTTCATATTCTTGGGGAGAACTGAGAACTCGTTTAGAAAAAACTGATTTTTTAAAATGGTTCGTTTGTATATTGAAAGGTCAATCCCAAATATTTGCCTTTCTCAAGGAATATGCCAAAATTATGTAATTTTAAGTTCAATCAAAGCTAAACAAAATAAAAAGTAAACTTTCTATTTACATTTATGATAAACATATATACTTATGACTGCTTCCATTTTACTTTCATTCGTTGTTCTGATTGAGTGCCTCAGAAAATGTTATACAAAACTTATTTTTCTCAATTTCTTCCAGACGTCAGGAATTTCCTATCTTAAAAGGCTTGTTCTCTTTACCAAAAGCAGCACCAATAACTGGGTCAGCCAAAATGAAAAAACTCTCTGGATGTGGCCCTTCTATTTGGATTGCAAAAGAGGTGGACTATGAAACCTAGAATAATAGGGTTGGAAGGGACCCCGGAGGTCTTCTCGTAGTCCAGCCCCCTCTCAAGCAGGAAATTCTGCATCCTTGCAGACAAATGGCTGTTGAGTCTCTTCTTAAGAACCTCCAGTGAAGGAGCGCCCACAATTTCTGGAGGCAAGTTATTCCACTGATTAATTGTTCTCACAGTCAGGAAATTTCTCCTTAGTTCTAGATTGGATCTCTCTTTAACAAACTTCTACCCATGACTGTTCGTACTGTCCTCTGGTACTTCGGAGAATAAGTTGGCCCCTTCTACTTTATGACTGCCCTTCAAATATTGGAAGATTGCTATCATGTCATACTAGTCCTTCTCTTACGTGTCTAGCATTCTCAATCATTTAGCCTCCAGATCCTATGCCATCTTTGTTACTCTTCTCTGCACTCTTTCTAGGATCTCGACATCTAGTTTCTATCTTTGCAAAAATGATCCTGTTTCTCAAAAGACCTTTAGTAGAAAATCAGTCACACGAATCACATAGGCTGTTGCTCATATGGGCTTTGGCGGTAAATCTGGGCCACCTGGTCTATTTGACCCAGATCAGCTCCAGAGTGCCTGCGAAAATCCTGAAGCCAGCACAGAGGCTGCTTTTCTTCTTAAAATTAAGACTACATGAACATCTTACGTTTAAAATGAAGAAAAAAAAATCAATGGATCCTTTTGCTGCTTGGCAAATACATTATAGAAATATCCTTGCATGGTGAATATGTTTTCTAAACCTGTTGGGGACTGTAGGAGTGTCCTGTCTATGGAGAGCATCTCTGCTCGCTCCTTCAATCAGTACAGCAAATAAGTTTAGAAAAATAGCTAGGAAGTATTGAGAATTTCTTCCCACTTTACATGCCAGATGTTCTGTAGGTGTGCAAAGAAATGGAGTTAATTGGAGTAACTGCCAGAATCTTGACAGATTAAGCCTGTATTTCTTGACAACTTTGAGGGGTGTGGACTTCAACTCCCAGAATTCCACAGCCCGCATGGAAGTTGACGTCTACACCTGCTAAGGTTGAGAAACATGACATTGTCCTGTTCTGCAATCAAATCTTCAAAAAGGTTTCTGCTGGACCCAGAGATCCTGAGGCAATTTAGAAACAGATCCTGCCAAAGGCTCAATCCCAATCAGAGTCAACCTGTGCACTGATCACCGGTTGCTTGCCACCTTTCCCAAAAGCTATAGAAGGATCACATGATCTGACCTGTACTAATCTTTCCCCTAAAATAAAGGTCCAGAAATGACCTTTGAGAATCATTTCTCTGATTCAGGAAAATAGAGGGGAAAATGCACACCCAGTTCGATTCATACAGCAGAAAAACCTTGATGTGTCATTGGATACACACGCAAGGCAGTTCTTCGGGCCCCCTCTACTTTTTCAGTTTTAAATGAATGCTTAAAACATACGAATAGTGCTAATTAAGAGTACTCCTATACAGGTAAGAAAGTACACACCTGTTGTTAAAAACAGATTTATTTCTGTAAATCAATTTTGAAACGTCTTTCTATTGTACGCATGAGAAGAGGGGCATCTGTTTCCATATGATTTAGATTTAACAATACATTGAGCTAGTTCTATATTAACATGGTATGGGTCTTCTTATTTCTTTAGCTTTTATCTGTGTTATAATTTTTATTGTACTGTCACTGCTGAATTTAATAGCAATAGCACTTAGACTTACATACCACTTTACAGCCCTCTCTAAGCGGTTTTAGAGAGTCAGTCTCATGCCCCCAACAATCTACGTCCTCATTTTACTGACCTCGGAAGGATGGAAAGCTGAGACAATCTTGAGCCAGTAAGACTCGAACTGCCAAACTGCAAGCAGCTGGCAGTGAGCAGAAATAGCCTGCAGCACTGCATGCTAGCAACTGCACCACCACGGCTCATAATCTTTTGGGTGTTGTGTTTTACCAAATTCAGAGTACAAAAGAGCCTCTTGGAAGTCTCAGGTTTAGTCTCTCTATCTTAGCCATTTCTGCCTTTTTATCACAAAGCTAAGTTTTATTGCTATACTATCCCCTGACTCCTCCCATCATAAATTAGTCTGCCATCTGAGTGAAACTACACCAAGGTTGTCCTTGTTATTTAAACTAAAAACGAAAGAGATGCAAGGCAAATAAACGCGTGCACCCTGCTTAGTCCATTCCCATAAATTCCTTGCAGGAAGGCCCACAGCCAGCCGCAGGTTTACGAGTGAGACTTTGCACCTCTGGTCTTCCTTCAATCTGAGAAGATTTCATTGGGACTTCAGGTGCTGGAAGGAAATGCTTCTGGAGCACGTCTTCACTCTTTCTCGTGGCTTCTGCTTCTGAGCCTCTCTCTTCTTTGTCAAGGTAAGGGAACCAACCGTCTTTTAACTTAATGGCAAACCCTTTTGCTTCACTAAAAGGAACGTTGTCACCAAGGCTGCAGTTCTAAATGTAAACGGACATGTCAATGGAATGACAAACTCTCCAGAAAGGTTTTGGCTGCAAAGGGCCTAAACTTTCCCTGAAGTTTTCCAATTGTTTCCAATGAAAAAGGAGTTTGGGGGGAAACCATGGTGCACATGGATTTCATCAGTTGGAATTTGTAAGCAGGAAACGTTTGAATTAGTTTTGTAATTTGTAGAGATCTCAACCGCAGGCTACTAAAAAGAAATGGAAACAAACAGTGTTACAGTCAGCAGATCAGCCAAGTCAAATTACTGGCAAACCTGCAGAAGAATTTCTCATAAAGACAGTCCTCCCTAGACAAGGCTTATCTATTCAATCCTAAAAATACAAGTCACTATCAAACCGGAGCACAGTGGCTTACTTTTAGCAGCAGCTGGTGTGTGGACTACAAGAAGATGACGCAAAAGGTAGCCGAGTTGCAGGATATCTATTTGAATTATGGCCTGTTAATACATAACTCACCCAATTTCTTCCTGACAAGCTTCCCATCAGACGTTTCACAGATTACTATAGAAAGGATGGTATAAAAGAGCACAAGTGCTCAGCCTGCATCTCACTTTTACAGAGATAATTGCATGGGGCGAAAGAGGAGATTTCAGCCTATTAATCCTACTGGGTGACATTAAATCAGAACAGTGAACAGGTCATCCTCGACTTACAACCACCCGTTTAGGTCAAGGTTACAATGGCACTTTAAAAAGTCACTTATGACTGTTCACACTTATGGCTGTTCTAGCATCCCCATCCAAATTCAGATGCTGGGCAACTGGCTCATATTTACGATGGTTGCAGTTTCCTTTTGGGGTCAGCAAAAGGAAGGGCGGAGGGCAGATTCTCTTAACAACTTGCTGTTAACCTAACAGTGATTGCAGTGATTCACTTAACAACTGTGGCAAGAAAGGTTGTAAAATGAGGAAAACTCACTTGACAAATGTCTCGCTTAGCAACAGAAATTTTGGGGACAGTTGTGGTCGTAAGCCAAGGGCTGCCTGTAAAGGTTTAAGCCTGTTAATGCAAGGAAAGCAGGAGAGAGAGAGAAGCTGGAATCCTGGCCTGTTTTTCCTGGTGTCCCATTATTGGCTGATAAATCAGCCGTGATAAGAGAACTTTATGAAGGGAACCAGTTTCGATCAAGTCAGCAGAATCGCTCAGGACCTTCTGCAGGGCTCCAGCTAAGTACACATTGCCACACATGGGGTCAGGCGTTTTAAACACCGTGGGAGCTGCGGAGGAAAGGGCGTGAAAGTCTGGTATTAATCTAGCTGTAAATTTTGAAAACCTATCGTTAGACCCACCAGGCAAACAAACCTTGGCTCTGTAGCACTTTGTTTCCCTTGAAAGAATCCACGGATCCTGCCCATGACCCAAAGCCTATCTGAGTTTCCCCACTTGGAATATGCTTGCAGATTTAGAACCTTGTAGCGCAGTATTTTCTCAACCTCAACAGCTTTAAGATGCATGGACTTCTACTCCCCACCAGCACAGGAGAGAAACAACCCAAAACTAAGGAGGAACTTCCTGTCAGGACAATCAACCAGTGGAAGGGAAGCTGCCTTCAGAAGTGGTGGGTGCTCCATCAGTGGAAGCTTTCAAGACAAGACTGGACAACCCCTATGTCTGAAATGGTCTAGGGTCTGCTGCTTGAGCAGTGGGTTGGACTAGAAGACCTCCAAGGTCCCTTTCCAACTCTGCTATTCTATGTTGTCCTAGGTTTCTATTTCATCCCTTTTTTCAGATCCCAAGGCCTGGAGGAACTTTCAGCGTTTCGCTTCGATGTGCTCCTGCCAGCAAATATGGTTGTCTGTCCTTTGCCTGCATTTCCTTTCGCTGCTTCTTCTGTCGGACGGAGCTACCAGAGTCTACTATGTGGGGATCCGCAGTGGGGAGTGGAACTATGCTCCGCTGGGAAAGAATGCAATCACTGGACAAAGCATTGCAAATGACTCGTGAGTCCCAGTTTCTTCATCTCCACAAGTCAGCACAACCTGGGCACATCAAATCACTTCCGAATGGTGTACGAAAATGTACTGCAGGGTTTGTGCTGAAATGTGCTTCATGTATCACAACTTGTGAGATGCGATGGCGGACCTATTAAGAAATGGGAGAATTTCCACGCTACAATATTTATAATGTACAAAATGTTTGTTGATTATCAGAGAAAAATGTTCAAAAGTTCTCCTCACAGTTTCCCATTCCTGAAAGTAGCTATCACCTTTTCAGAGGGCAGATTCCACCCTCGCCTAGGGAAAATAATACCATTCAAACTGCTTGAAATTTTGGAGGATTTCTAATTTTCACAATTTTCAGCCATTTCACATCCAGGATTTCGGGCAATATTAGTCATAATTTTCATGAGATTTGGGATATTTTGATGCATGCTTTAAGGATTTAATTTTGGGAACTCTAAATGGTATTTTAGAAGTCTCAAAGGCATATCTGTCAGCAAGTGGCTAATTTTTGAGTCTACCACTGTAACATTTTGATTACTTAGTTTTACAGATGAGATTTGGAGCCAAATTTGCTGTGACACCATTGAATTTATGATGAGGCTGTTTTGTGCTTTCTACGGTGACATTTTCTTGACCATTGTGCTTAGGTCAAAACATCTGCCTTGTGTGTGTGTGTGTGTGTGTGTGTGTGTCTATGGACCTGTTGGGAACAGGGAGATTTCCTCATTTAGTTCAGTTAACAACCCAATGGAAGCTTTAAGGGAACGGCTCCATTTCCTTTCCTTGGTACCATGATTGCAACTTGACCTGAAGCTCCCATCAGCTGCTTCTTTTAAAGAATTTGGCTTTCAATTACTTTAAAAAGAAAATCAGTTATTTCCCGTGAAGTTGGTTGGTAGTGGGGGCAGAACTGCAAAAGAAATGCTCCTCTGTACCTTATATGTGAAGGGACAGTTGGAGAGGCCTCATGAGAAGGCCTGTAGAACTGAGGTAAAGCTGCACTATATTGATGAAGCTGGGTTATATTCTTTATATGCATATCATTTTATTAAAGGTTTTTAAAAAAGATTAAAAACTAGTAGAAACTAATATAAGGGGGGAAGAAATAAATCAAAGAGAAAGCTAAAAAGAGGGGGAAAGTAAAAGAAAATAGAATAGAAAGGAAAAGCAACAAACAAAGAAGTGGCTACTGATCTCCTTTACAGCAATTCTAAGTACAATTATAAATTAATCTCTTGTTCTATGATAGCATAGCTCGCTTCTCTCTATAATCGATTCTGTCTAATCATTCAAACCATACATCATAAGTTCAGTTTTTCTGTTTCACACAAAACGTCTGCAAGGGGTTTCCATTCACCAATAAACACAGATATTGTCTTTTCTCTGACCAAAGAAGTCATTTTGGCCATCATCAACAAGTACCATCATCTTCACCATCCATCCCTCCAACATGGGTGGTGCTGAATTTTTCAATTTTTGTGCATATAGAAATCTCACTGTGTAAAAACAAACTTCCATGACTTTTGTCCAGCTGTTTATCCATCAACCTCAAAAGAAAAACTTGTGGTCTTAATTGAATATTAACCTTTAAAATTCTCTGGGGGTGGACTTATATTCAAACTATTCAGCCCCAAATGCTCAACAGTGGCTATGGTTTGAAATTTTACTGATTGTTGGGAGATTCCTGCTTCGTTGCAGATAGAAACTTAAAGTCCACCCCTTACCAACCTGGACTTAGATCTCTAGCTGGGGAGATTGATAAAATGCCTAATGATAGGTGAGGTTGTATAGTTCTGTGCTGCAGCAGAACAGCCTTTCCACCAGTATTTCCAACTGTTGGAGCCGGAAGTGACTAAGCAGGGATCAGACCTCTATGTTCTGTCGCTTGTGGATCATGGACAGTTCTTTGGGCTCCATCATGCTGCTGGTGAACTGTAAATTTTCATATGATCACGTTAACAGAGAACAAACATTCAAATTGTATTTAATTCTCTTTTATTTTAAATGAACTGATCATGTCCAAGTCATAGTTAGTTTTTGTTATGATCTTATCAGTCCACATCTTACCCCAGCCCACCTGCTCTCTAGAATGTTGCTAGGGTAGCATTTAAGTCAAAGAGTTTGGTGGGCCTTGGTTTGAAAAGTGTTTTCTAATTCTCTGCTGGAACAACTTGTGAGGCTTTCAGTCAAATTAAGCCATGATATACCCAGGGGTGGGATCCGACAGGGTTAACTACCGGTTCGGTGATTTACAATGTGCTTCCCTGCACGCTGAGCGTGCGTGTAAATCTCCGTCAGTTTGCTGCCTGGACAGCTGAGCAAGCGCTGTGTGCAGGGAAGCAGCATTTGACAAAGCACTTTTTTCCTGCTTTTTCAACCGCAGCTGTGCCTCGCATGGCAGCTGAGGTTGAAAAAGCAGGAAATAAAGGTCAGGTAAGAGCCCAGGTGGACAGGTGGGCGAAAACAGCAGCAGACATAGAACCGGTTCTATGTCTGCTGCTCTTCAGAGCTACCGGTTCTACAGAGCCAGACAGAATCGGTAGAATCCCACCCCTGGATATACTCTACTAAGTGCCCGATAAACACTGGAGCTGAGGGATAGGGAGGGTGGATTTTAGATAGCTGGGATTTTGTAGCCAAAACAAAATACTTTTTCTTGGGAACCAAGGACATTTTCACATCTGGTCAGAGGAATATTGTAGGTGATGTCACCGGGCAGCCTGACAGAATCGTGATTGGACCATGTGACTGTTTTGAGAAAGTGACAAACTTCTACTTTTTAATTAGGTGAAAAATGCGGGAACCTTCAGAGTCAGTTTTCACCATATCTGGGCCAATATGATACACCCAACAAAGCTATTCTTTGAGGAATGTGCCTGCCTCGGAGTTTTGTTTGATATGGGTCTATTACCTGGAACCCTGACAGGCCTTTTTGATCATCCCGATGGCTGAGCCAACACATTTTTATCTAGGGACAAGTCCTGCTAGGTTCAGTTTCCCATGATGACAGATGAGATTAAATCCTCTAGAAGTTCTCCAGGCGGGCACAAGATCTCTCTACCTACCCACTCCATCCTTCCTCTCGTTCCTGCTTTATTTTTGTATAGAGAAATCCTGTATCTACTGTAGAACCCAAGTCTTTCTGGCCATTCATTAGTGATGACCTTAAAGAGGAACTTGGGTTCTAGAAAGAGGATGACATCGTTATCGATTGACCCATCCTTGATGAATTTATCTGAACCGCCTCCGGTTCCCCCCAGACTCCAAATCCAAGCACCTCCATCCCATGTAGCAATAAGTTATGTAAACCAGCTACACTTTGAGTGAAGAAACACTTTTCTTGTCTCTCCTGCCATCCCATTTGTTTGGACGATGGAGTGTTAGACTTCTAGCTAAAGGGCAACAGTGATTCTCAAGGGACCATATTGGAAAGCATTTTCACATGTGCTAATCAGTGTCGTCTTTTGAGTTCTATATGCCAGCCAGGTTCATCAAATTTTGCATCAGAGGGAATATCCCATGGTCTATTGCTTTCAGTCTTCCTGCCTTCATTAAAAGGAGCCAGCCATCGTACAAATAGCATAAGAAACTTTCAAAGGGACTTTTAGCATCCAACCAGAGATTAAACACATGAGTGAGTTTAGGTGGAAATCGCTACCAATGTTGTCTCAACTTTTGTCTTTTTTTTTTTCTAGTGTAGCTTCCAGTTTCCTCCAACCTGCCAAGGACAGGATAGGTGGGATTTACAGGAAATCAATGTACAAGCAATACTCTGATTCTACATACACATTAGAAATATCCAAGCCTGCCTGGCTGGGATTCCTTGGGCCCGTCATACGAGGTGAAGTGGGAGACACCATTACCGTGCACCTGAAAAATTTTGCCAGCCGCCCATTCACCATTCACCCCCATGGTGTCTTCTACACAAAGGATTCAGAAGGTAAATAACCTTGCAAGCTTTCAGGTGTTCATAGGAGAGAAAACGTGCAAGTGACAGATGACTGAAAAACTCAAGCCACCCTGTTGAAGAGAAAGCACTTGGCAATATGCAGCAAGGACCCCTGGAAATTTGGGGGGAAAGTTTGTCAGAAAGCATCAGATGGGGCAACCCCATTCAGAACAGAACAGTTGAAATCAGTCTTTTGTACCAGGTATTTCTAGGATCCCAACTTCCAGAAAGTCCAGTCACCACCTGGGAACATTGTGTGGCAAACTGAGTATGTTTGAAGGATGTTATGTTGGCAAAGGGGAAACTCAAAAAATGCTAATGACAAATTTACTGTGCTTGGGCCTTGTGCAGACTATCCTACAGTTAATAGTATAAAGTAATATACATCAAGGGATGGAGGAATTGACCATTAGATTTCTTGTGACACTCACCTTTGACTGAAGGGTGTCATTGATCCTTTCTTCTAGGGGCCTTGTATCCTGATAGGTCCTCTGGAAATCATAAGGCTGATGATGCTGTCCCACCAGGAGGAAACCATACTTACACGTGGACGGTTCCTGAGGCCCATGGCCCAACTGCTGATGATCCAGCCTGTTTAACGTGGATCTATCATTCCCATGTTAATGCGCCAAAAGATATTGCCAGCGGCTTAGTTGGGCCTTTGCTTATATGTAAACAAGGTAAATTCACTCTGAAAAATGGGATTGGTTTTGTCCTTTTTGAAATGACCTTACAGAGCTACAAACTTTTTGGAATGTTCCAGGGTTCAGACTTAATTTAAGCAAATTCTTATTTCACAGTGGCCCACCTAATTTTGGCTGGAAAACACTTAATATCCAAGGCTCCAATGGGCAGAGTCATGATGTAAAATAAATAAGCTTATGTTTTGTACTTTGTAGACATCATTGCCTGATTTTTGTCTTGAGACTTAATGGGGAATTGTTCTTGGTTTAACAATGTTAAATGAAATTTTGGGCGGAATGGGACAACTCAGTGTGGCCAGCTTCCTACTGCCAAGTTACCTCTGCCAAGTCATCACAGGACAGCTCAACACGGCCAATTTGCCCTAAGTAGAGCTTTCTGTGGGCAGTCAGAGGGAGAGCTAGGCAGAGCACAGAGTGGTGGAGGTTTTCCATTTTCACACCTGTTTTCCAATGTATGTTACCCAAGCTCAGGGTGGAAGCAGGATGTCAGGCCATGTGAAAATGGGGAGCCCACAGCCACAACGGTCATTCTGCGCTCTGCACACCCCTCACCCACCTGCCCAGCTCTTCTTCCAGGTGCCCACGGCAAGTTGTACCCGCAGCGAATTGGCCATGTTGAGTTATCCTGCAGTGAGTTGGCAGAGCAGGTTGGTAATGGTGAGCTGGCCGCACTGAGGTGACTGCTCCAAGTTGTCCAGGCCCAATTTAGAGCCTCTATTCCCAAAATTCAATTATCTTCAGTTTAAGGTACGTCTGCTCAACAAAGATGTTAATTAAACTGATGCTGCTCTTGCCTTTCTGGTCTGGCCTCAGATGGTCATATTGCTCCAGGTTTTTAAAAAGTTTAGAAATATTTTTCATAATATTGTAGTGTTTAAATTGTAAACAACTTGTTTGTTTTTAGTGAGGGGTATGGCACTTTGCAATTCTATGGAATGATATAGCGAGATAGAAATAAATGCAGACCTTGATTTACAGGTCATGGGAGTTTCATACAGTATAAACAATTCTGTGCCTTAGTGTGATGTGTGGACGTAGAGGATGTGGCTCCACAGGATGTGGTTAAAAGATTCAAGATGGCAGCAACAACAGTATGATTGATGAGCCCTCCTTCCCCTCTCCCCATTTTTATGGGCATTGAATGCAGTGAATCCCAGGTTGGAAGGTCATCCTGAAAGAGAAGTTGAAATGGGTGAAAACCTCATAAGTCTCACCCAGAGCTGACCCCGTTGGTGTCCTTCATTCACTCATGATTTTTCCTGGTCCAGGAACTCTGAAAATGCTACCTTCAAAACGCCACGATGTGGATCTTGATTTCTTCCTGATGTTTAGTGTGGTGGATGAGAATGAAAGTTGGCACCTGGATGAAAACATTGCTTCCTTCTGCACTGAGCCAGACTCGGTTGACAAGGAAGATGAAGAGTTCAGAGAAAGCAACAGAATGCATGGTGAGCACGTTCCTCTTTGCTTCCTTCTTCGGCTGGGGCTAGTGCTTTGCCTATGAATAAGAAGGTCCCCAAAGGAGCAGACAAAACATTCAGACTTTATTAAATGCAGGGGAATTATTGTTTCTGGGAAAATGTCTTGTCTAGCATATATGGATATTTCAATGTATGTTACCCAAGTGTAAAGTAATTCTAAGAGGTTGATGAAAATACCAGTAAGTTTGTGAGAAGGAATCAATATGTTTGAAATTAATATTGCACCTTCTGATGCATTTTTTAGAGCAGTACCCCTCCCCTGTTCATTAGTTTTTGATGACAAGCACAAACACCCAGAATTTCACTATTAAAGTTATAACTCCCATACGATGGTGGTGGCTTTAATTTTCCAAATGTTAAAGGATATAACTTCAATAAGTACTGAAATGAAACTCATACTGATAATAGCATTTAGCATTGTGCGCTTAACTAGAGAGTTATTATTTCACTCTCTTGACTCAAGCCTTCAAATTCTTGGTTTTGTCTATACTGTCCTTAAAATGTGATTATTTTTCCAGCACTGAAGGCAGCAAGTCAAAACATAAAATTGATTGCAGTTGTCTTGGGAAAATATGTTTAATTCTTCTTCTTTTTAGATGGCTGGAAATGCTTTGGCATGTGTGTGGAAAACAAGGATCAAATGGGATTTTTGCTGTTGAGATATCAATAAACATATAAAATATTTGAAAATTTACAAAAAAGTAATAAAAGAGCCAAATGGGAAAAATAAACATTTAAATGATTCATATGTTCATTCGTTGGCTTCGTTGCAGCTTTTGAAACTCTGGAGAGCCTGTGTGAATTTGGAGGAGGCCTTCATAGAAACAAAGTTCACAATGTATTACTATCATAAGTATTAAAATGTCATAAAAATAAAACTTAAATGTTATATATTTAGAAGAGAGAATTAAAATATTCTTTACTGGCTTTAGTTTTTAAGGAATATACAATATATTTAATAAACCCACTTAACAAAAAATATCCAGAAAGTGTATTAGTTGGCCATCGTCTTTCCTTGGTCCCAGATGTCAAAGAACAGTAGAATATGGGCAGGTCAACTAGCAATTATTCATTACTAAAATAGTATATTGTAGTGAATTGATTTCTTGTAGGAGTTAAGCGTAAAAATGTTAAAGTGATATTAAATATTCTGTAAACATTTGGGAATTCTCAGTTTATGAAGACCTTTGGAAAACATTGTGCTTGGACCCATATAAAGAAGATGGTCATGTATTTCTAAAGAGAAGTTTGTACTTCAGACTAAAAGTTGGCTTTTACACCCAGTCGCCTCTTCTCTGGCTTTTTCTCAAGGAAGAGGCAAGTTCAGACAAGAGGAAGCCATGCGGTCCAATTCATTACTGAAAAAGGGAGTGGTATAATAGTATGTTAATACTTGAAACTTTAGAATGGTAATATGATATTAAAATTTGAACAGTATACCTGTGTTTTATTTGTTTTTGGCTGTGTGTTTTTTTTCTCCTTTGTTTCTTGGGGGTTTTTGGGTGGGTTTTTTTTAAACTTTTTGATTGTTTTTAAGCATATAATTGGTTTTATAATAGTCTATAGGTTACATATACTGTGTGTTTACTTATTAAACAATTAAGAGGCATTGCTTTTTAGGAAAATGCAAGTACAATTCTTTTTTTTTTTTTAAGGAACGGACCCACAGCAGTCTTGTTCTGCCTTATTCAGGGGTGAACCCTGGGGGAACTTCCCCCGCACTGCTACTTTTCTCTTTCTTTCTGCAGCCATTAATGGTTTCGTCTTTGGGAACCTCCCTGAGGTCACAATGTGTGCTGGAGATCGGGTCTCGTGGCATCTCTTTGGGATGGGCAATGAGATTGATGTCCATACTGCCTTCTTCCATGGACAGACACTGATCAGTCGAGGACACCGGTCCGATGTGGCCTCCCTTTTCCCAGCAACCTTCGTGGCAGCTGAAATGGTCCCTCACAATGTTGGGAAATGGCTGTTGACCTGTGAGGTTTCTGACCACTTGCAAGGTGAGACCCCCAAGCTCTTGAAGTACTTTATAATGAAAGATGAAAGAGGATAGTCTTTTTGTTTTGGCTGAAAACAATCAGATACCACAGTTGTTGCAGAAATGTATAGTATCACACTGTGAATATTTTCTAGATCTAAAACATTTTCTAGTTTTTCTAGATCTAATGCTTTTAGAAAAGGTCCCTCTTCTCAAAGACGGGGAAAAAAAACTAAAAATGACTGTGTCAGGATTCTGGCAGTTACCCCAATTAAATCATGAGTCTCGAGCCAAACTTTCAAAACTTCAAAAGGATTTATTGGTAGTTAAAATGTCCGGCATTGCCTGTGTGTAGTTGACCCTGAGACACATAATTCATTAGGAAAGGGAAGGGAAACCCCAAAGGAAGGAAGGAAAGCTAGAATAAATTGCAGCTTCATATGTCTTATTATAAATATTGCATGATCAATATTTTCATAAATGAGTGAATACATAAATACAATGAATGACATGAATACAAAGTGGAGAAAATGCTGATCAAATATGCCAATGATACCAAATAGTTGGATAGGGCAACAAAAGCCTTAGAAAATGGGTATAAAATTCAGAAGGATCCTGGTAGAGTAGAAAATGAAAGAAATAAAATAAAATTTAGCAGAAATAAGCACAATACATTAAGAAAATAAAAACTAAATGCACAGATAGAGGATGAAGGATACAGGGCTCATTAATTATATTTGCAATAAAGGAAAAGTGGCTGATTATATAGAATATGAGTCAATGTCATGAGGTGTCTGCAAAGTAGGAAGTTGTTATTTTGACTGCAAAGAAAGACATATACTCTCCATATTATAGAAAGTAATTGTTCCATTTTATTCTGCTTTGATCAGGGCCAACTTTAAGTATACTACGCTCCTCTGGACACGATATATTTATAGTGTTTACATGACCCGGCAGTCCAGCCAGATCCTTAAATTTTCTCCTTTGGTTTGAATACAAAGATAATACAAAATAATATCATGGATGATATTTTTTAGAAAAAGAAACTAAGGCCACTGAGGACAAAGACATTCAAGCACAAACAAGGATGTGGCATCTAACTTTAACTAGATTCCCTCTTTAAAAGCCAGGTTTTAGCTGATCTCCTAAATCACAACAATGTGAGACTCATAGAAATTGAGACAAATTTGTGAGAAGGACAGAAGCAAATATTAGGAAACTGTCAACTGAAACCTATGAAGAATTATTGGACAAGCTAAGTATGTTTATCCCTAAGAAAAGCCAGTGGAGAGAAGATGTAGTAGAACTTTACAAATACTTGAAAGGAGATCACAGAAGCTAAAAGCTTGTTCTCTCCTTTTCCAGAGTTCAGAGCAGGAGTGATGGATTTAAGTCAGGCAAATTCTCCTTGATTGTTAGAAAAAAAAATGAATTAACAAAATGCCTTCAGTTCAACAGAGGAACCAGTCCATAGGGGCATGGAGGTACGCTAGGGGGCCTGGGCAGCCACCTCTCAGGGATGCCTGAATGGCTTCTGCAGCTCTTTCATTTTACAAAATATTCACAACTCTCAGTTGTGGAAGTACAAATACAAACGATGGAGGAAGCAGCGAGTAGGATTGAGGCAGAGGTGGTATTCAGCCAGTTCGCAACAGTTCTGGCGACCCGTAGCAAGAATTTGCCGTGGGTCGCGGAACTGGTAGCGACTTCTGGCTGGCCACGCCCCTGAACCGGTTCCCCGGTCCCTGGTCGCTCAGTTGCCCCACCCACCTGATGCTCGCTTGTGCATCTCGCTCGCTCGCCAGCCCGCCCACCGCTTTCCCCGGCCAGTCACTCCTCACTTCCTATGTGGCACGCTGGGCCCTTCGTGGCTTGCCTAACCTGACTTATCCATGTGGTGCCTGCACCCCAACTGAGCAGCCCTGATCTGACTGCCCTGCTCACAGGTAAGCCTGCATCGCTCTAGGCCCTTGCCCACCCACACCCCCAGGGT
>JANHFN010003950.1:52805-66158 GCA_032468175.1 Toxicocalamus goodenoughensis | reverse complement strand
AAAGTCCAGTTGCTTTTGGAAAAAGCACCTTTGAGACAACTGTGCCCCGGATGACTGGAAACCTCCATAAACATTTACCAATTTGCTTCACTATTTCCTTAGGTCCACATGAATCTTCTTCTGATGGAGGCTCGCATGCAGGCTGAGCTGCTCTACGCCTTTCGTGCCATCACCTGTCACTTGACCTGACGGGCCCAACGCGGCCGTTGGAGCCAAGCTTCCAAATAAGACGAGCAGTAAAAGGCTCCCCTTCTTGGGCGGGCATCAGGCCTGTTGGATTCCGTAGTGTTGAAAGCTGAAGCTGTGTGTCTGGCAGCTATTTACCGTGCAATGACCCCTCGCTCTTCTCTCTGTCCGCCTATCTCTTTCTTGATGCTTAACTTTACTAGCGATCACAAACATAACACTGTGGAACGCGTCTCCTGAAGCGGTTTCCTGTTGGAAATATTGCGCGCAACCCCCCTAAGCTGGTTTGCTATCTCTGTGTTTTGTTTTGTTTTTCCTTGCACTCAGAATTAAAAACGTCTCTTTTGAGGTTCCACCTATCGCACCCGATCTCTCCTATAGACGGCGTCATGCAGAGGGTTTGTCCATTTCTTCTCCTCTCTTTTCTTTTAGCTCTTTCTGGAATATTAACAGTCCCTTTCCCTTGGTGTACGCTATGTTTTTAAGCTGAATCGCTCAGTTAACTTGTTATTGCATAACTCCAAGAAATGTTTAATTCTTCGGCAGTAGTTTGGAGGTCGTGTGGAATGAATGCAACTCTTGTGTTTGCCTTTTTCTTTTTTTTTTAAGAAAAAAAAATGTGAAAGCAACTGCTGCAAACCCCGGCAGCGTGCTACTGACAACACAGCATTGGAAGACAATTTCCTGAAATGCAGTGGTTCTTCCCCCTTATCCATTTCAACTGTACAGGTTGAGGGACGGCCTGCCCTCTTTGGCCCCGTGATTGTGTCGCTTCTCCCAGTGCGTGGAGGTTCTTGGCAACCCAGTTTTAACTTGGCATGTGGGGATTTTTTCTTCTTCTTTTTTTTTTTGTTAACCAGGTCACTTTGTAACTTTTAACTGGTGCTTGAATCAGGAAGCATTGCACCATGTGCATGTTCAACACACACCTGCCTGATCAAAAGGGAGAAAATGACCTACACAAGTAAACTCGGTTTGGTCCAAATAGGAAAGTTTGGGGTTTGTGTTAACTCCCTATCACCAGAGAGTTGAGGCCAGCCCTGTTCCTTCTCCTCTTCAGTTTCCCCAACCTTGTGCCCCTTCGCATAGATTCTTTCACTGATCTGGAGTGGCATCCCTAAGAGTTTTACGTTATGCTGCCTTCTGTTGGGTGAAAGATCGTTGTTCTGTCTTGCCCGCTACTGTGAGTTCTGGTGGGCAGTTGCTCCACCAGAATCTCAGGTAGGGCTGCGTTAAAATTCCCTCATACAGCTTGAGATCCTTTCTCTTGAGATGCCACCCACCCCTTCCACAAGCAGAGAAAGTGCTTTCGTGAAGTTACACCTTTCTTCCATTCCTGTTTTCTTTTCTTTCTTTTTTTAATATATATATATAGAAGAGTAATTACAGTGGTGTTCATTCAAACGTTTAAGAAATTTGATTCCTCTCATATTCTCCTGCATGATCATGTCAGAGCAGGTTTTTATATATACATATATATATATAATCTATATTTTAAAGCTATGAATCATGTTTCTGTGTGTTGTCATGAGTGAACAAAGGAAGTGCAATATTTGAGCAGAAAGGCAAGGTGTTTTTTTTTTCTCCCCCTAACAAACTTCTTGTTGAAAAGTCCTGTTCAGAACGGCCGGGGAACAGCGGTTTGTTCTTTCCCAAACATTGTTCCTAACCTTGGCTTGCTTGCCTTGAACAATCATCAACTCCCACATTGCCAAAGCCTCTCTTAAAACAAAACTGGGGCGGAGCACACATCCCCATTCATTTCTGTGGAGCCTCGGAGGTTCCTTCCAATTGAGACGCCAGATTGAGTTTCCTAAGAAGCGATTTTGCCACCATCACTTCAAAGAGGTGGTACCCATTGGCGGCTGGCCTTTTTTGAGGGAAAGATGTGAATTGCCAAAAAAATAAATAAATAAAAAGATCCCGTCTCTGTGGTGCTCCAGCACACATTCTTTGCAGTTTTAGAGCACAAATTATCCGTGTTTTTAATAGCTTTAAGTGTGTTACGTTGCATTTCAGTAAAGTGCCTGAATACGGACCCACAGAAGCAGTGACTTTTCAGTGATGGGCTTATTCCAGGGAATATTAGTCATAGTTAAGTCCCATTGAAATCTAAGCTGCTTTTTGGCCCAACTGTGACTGTCATGTCAGAGTTGACAACTTGCCCACTGCCTTTTTGAGTGGACTTAAATCTACCAATAAATCTTAAGCACTGACCCAATACTTTGGCAACACGATTGTCAGTTGTGACTAACTTCGGTTCGGCTTGTTTTGATGTAGATTCTTCCCTCACCCACCTTTCCTGGCTTAAGACTGACTCCAATTTGTTTTTCTGCGCTTTGGAAATGAACGAAATGGTTTTTCTAAATGAGCTGTAGAAAACAAAATAGAATAGTTCAAAAAAAAAAAAAAGCAAAAGATTTTCATAATGGCTTGTTTTATAATAGTACTTTCCGTGTTTTTTAAAAAAATAGACCAGACCAAGGTTATTTTGTCGAACTTTTCAAAACTTTACTTACCATCTTTTGTGATAGGGTGTTGTTCTCCCACCCCTTTCCCCCTCCACTTTCAGATGTTGAAATGATTGTGTTCACTTTCCTGTGCAGAGTTTTCTTCTGTATGTTGAACCATAAGCTATTTTTGATATCCACATTCTCTGGGGGATACATTTACTGTACACTACGGATTTCTATCAGCTGCATCGTTGCACAGTTATGACTTCTCTTCAAGAAATCTAGAAATTATAAAAACCAACTTTAAAAAAAATCTAGTATTCCCCACCCACCCGAAACATTATCTCCCTCCTGCTGTTATATTTTCTGCAGTTCTGCCTCCTTGGGTAGACATTCAGTTGAATGGAGACAGCTGTTAAATTAAACTGGGACAAGAATGGGGACTTGGTTAAGCTAAGTTAGCTGCTGCTTGACAAACTTCCAGTCCTTCCTTGTAGGTGAAGATAGCACAGGAATTTCTTAGGCAAAGGGAGAGTTGTGCCAGTTGTTTTGCTATAGCGCGTGCTGTGTCCAGAGTCACACTGAACCAGGGGAAGAGTTGAGCACCCTTAGGAAGGTCAGTAGCATGTATAGCTTTGAGTGGTTCTCTGGCTTTGAACGAGAGTCATGATGAAAGTGGAGGAAAAACTGGTGAAGACTGGTCTCCCAACATTAGAGCAGCAGAACAAATGCTGGAGAGAAAAGGGAAGTAGAACCAAGGACTGATGTCTTTCCTTCTATCTGTCTCTCTTTGATCTGCATCCTCAATCATGTTCTGTCCTCTTTGTCACTAGATAAGAAGGGATGTCAGGAGGAAGGGCAAGTGGTGGAAGTTCAACCTTCCATTCAACCTTGCCCTTCCTCCTGAGATCCCTTCAAGAGGGGCCTACTGTCCTACTGATATGCAGATCATTTGGTCTGTCTTAACAGGGGTGGTTACTATATGTGATCTGGTTTTTTAAGAGCTTTAATTTTTCTTTCAGAAGGAGATGGTGGGGTTTTTCTTTTAACCTTTTAAATAGAATCTGGTGTTCCAAATTCAGAAGCAGTAATGTCTTTTCTGCTAAAAAGTTTCCTTTGGATGTAACAAAATCTCACCAAGAGGCAAATAGATTTTATATATCTAAGACCTTGTTTAGTTGTTGTTTTTTTCCCCCGTTTCCTTAATGAAATATCTCACTTCTAAATTCATCAGCAGAAGCAAAATTTCACTTGGCATCTGATCTTCTTTTGGCATTTAAGGCTTTTGAGAATTGGGGATTTTCCCTAGAAATAAAATGGCAAGTTACAAAGCATTTCCAAGTTCAGACTAGCATGATCTGGTGTGATCAAGTAGAGCGGTTAGATTTATCTACTTAAATAAGTTGTAGTTGTGACATTGTTTCTACATTGTGAATGTTCAGAATAGACATCCTATTTTTACTTCATTTTTTAATTTGATGTATTGCTTAAACTCACAAATGTGCCAAACTAGAAGTATGAAAAAGGAGAGGGGAGGAGGGAAGCATGTGAGAAAGAATCAACTTTTAAGCATTAAAATCTAACACAATTAGATTTTAATTCTGGCAGCCAATGGACCAAAATCTGTTCTGTTATCAGCCAAGGGGCAAACAAGTAACAGCAGCAGATAACATCACTCTAGAGCAGAGATCTTCAAACTTGGCAATTTTAAGACTTGTGGAGTTCAACTCCCAGAATTCAAAACTGGGAGTTGAAGTCCACAAATCTTATAGTTGCCAAGTTTGGGGACCCCTGCTCTAGAAAGTAGGGTTAGAGAACCTGTGGCCTTCCAGATGTTGCCAGACTACAGTTCCAGGCATTGTGCATAACTGTCTATGTAGCTGGAGCTAGAACTAACATCTGAACAACATCTGGAGATTGATGTTTTCTTCCATTGTTGTAGAGTTAGACCAGTCCAGTAAACTTCTCCAGGTATAGGGAAGGCAAAAGTTGGAGCTTTGGCTCTAGATAGGACATAATAAAGCCCTTACACATTTGTTCATTTGTTCTGCTATATTCTCTGGGCAAAATCTAAATTGAATTACTTCATAATTTCTCTCCCACACCTCAATTTTCATAAGCTGCACTGAGTTTATTTGCAGGATGGAAGAGATCAGTTCACAATTAACCAAGAGTTGGCTAAGAGATAGTATTTCAATAAGTGGAGAGAATTATAATTTGAATTTGCATGTAGCTAATTTCAGCATCATAAGAACACAGATTCTGCAATGGAAATAAGATGTTCTAATGCCATACTTACATCAAATAACGGGCTTCATGGGAATGCTCTTCAAATAGCTGAAATATCAGAGCAGATCCCAAGTTTCAAACTGAACAATTCAGGGGCCCAAATGTAGCCATGTAGATTGCCAGACCTCTTACATATTTCTATTCCACAATTAGATTAGATTCAGTTTAGAAAGGGCTGGAGTGCAATTCTAAATTGTTATAGGGCAGGCCCACTCTTTCCTTCTACCGGCTGGGGAATTCTGGGAGTTTAAGTCCACACATTTTAAATTTGCCATGATTGAAAACCACTGATCTATGAGCTTCTGGACTGGGGCCCTTTTGTAATCAGATAAGATTAAATAATAAATTTTTCTTTAAATCAGACGGCCACAGTTGGAATCCTTTAATTTGTTTAAAAAAAATGAACAAATTCGCTTTGCAATTCCGTTTGATTTTTCAACCTTTTTTTTGTAGAATAGAAGTGGGGGGGGGGAGTGTCATTTTAATGTAATGTCGTATATGTGCTTTTTCTTTCTACATATATATAAAGAGGCCAGTAGGACTGCTTTTTAAAAAGCATTAGTGCAGGAGAGGTTTAGATAGATAGGATTTTTGATTCAATATCTTTTTTTTTCTAAGGACAGGGAATTTTTTACATCCATCCTTTGAACTGAAAAGGACAATCCCAGGAATTCTTTGTTCTGCTATCTGTGAAAAATTCAAAGCAAAGTTTCCATGCACATGAGCTTCTCTTAAGTGCTGTTGTTCAGGTGTGCTTTGATCATGAAAGGTGCAACTTGCTTTAAAAGGGCCACACATTATGGCAAGGAATTACTTAGAAGGTCAGATTGTCCCAGCAAGAATTTTGCACAGGACTGCACAACAGATCTTCCACCTTGCCAGATAAGTGGTGCGCATATTTCCCTCTTGAAGAGAAGACATGGCAACTGTCAAAGAGACTGTATGTCTCTTTGGAGATTCTCAATCATCCAGATCATGGTTGTCCCAAAGGTGCTTTTTCCAAAAAAAGGCAACTAGATTTTCTTGGTTTCTTCTTGGAAAACATTTCGCTGAAGATGTTTCTTGGATGACAATCGAAACATTCCCAAAGGGGAAAAAAAAAGTCCAGTTGCCTTTTGGAAAAAGCACCTTTTGAGACAACTGTCAAAAGATTTTTCTGATCAGGTGGAGAAATCTGTATGTGGAAATAGTTCCTTTTGGACAGAAGCTACATAATTCTTACTTAAATTTCTTCTCTTTGAGGTTGTGTGTGTGTGTTTTAAAGCCTTTTCTGTATACATGCATGCTTCAGGATGTTTTGAAATTAGAGTGATCAGTTCTTTGGGGAAACTGGCTGGGGATGATGGTAGTTGAAGTCCAACATGGCCAGAGAGGATCAGGAAAAGAAAGGTTGACTCAACCTCTTGCAGTGTACATTGCCTCAGAGTGTGTGAACTTGAAAGGAGGAGAAATTGCTGCAAAAGAACTTAAGACTTCTTGACTAAATGATTCAGGAGAGGCCAGCATAGAAAAAAAGATGGTTGTTAGATCTAAATTGCCTTTGATCTTTTGCACTTCCGTGTCTACTTTGGCAGCCTCAAGGTAAAACTCCCTTTGCCCTCAAGGGAGAAAGCTAGAGGTCAAGATTTGAGGCTCAAATTGCTCCAAAATTTTAACCAGGGAACACCCAAAGCTTAGATTCCTATGAAACAGAACTTCAAAAATAGAATAATATATTATTTTATTTGTTTGTAGACTGATTGACATAAGGGACGTGGTGGCTAAGATGCTGAGCTTGTCGATCAGAAAGGTTGGCAGTTCGGCGGTTCAAATCCCTAGCACTGTGTAATGGAGTGAGTTCCTGTCACTTGTCCCATCTTCTGCCAACCTAACAGTTCGAAAGCATGTAAAAATGCAAGTAGAAAAATAGGGACCACTTTTGGTGGGAAGGTAACAGTGTTCTGTGCACTAACAGAGATGAGACCGCCCGCTGGAGCCGGAAACAACTATGTATGTGTGAGGGGGAACCTTTACCTTTATTTTTTAGACTGATTGGCAACATGTGATTCTATATATACAACAGATGGACACCGGTTGATCTCCCGAATCATTCAATTAGGAAGCCCTAAGATTTTTTTCATAGCAATTTCTTTCAAGCCCACCATGCATGATTCCTGAACAAGCTGCCTGGGTAGCATTTGGAATGGTGCTCTCTTCTAAATATGATTTATATCAAGTTGTGGTTGGATGAAGACTTGAGGCAAGTGGTCAACTATACAAGGGGAGTGAGATTTCACCGAAGCACACTTTACTTCTCCCGCCGTGACTTCTCCAGCAGCCCCACCGAACCCTTTCACATCAGTGTGAAGGTGGGTTTTTGCAATGTACTTCAAAGGCAAGGAAACCACTGAGTGATCAGCTATGTACGTAAATTCTGCTGAATTGTTCACTCACAAAAGGAAAGAATCGATCAAGGAGGATCCTTCAGAAAGTCCTTATTCTCCTCAGCACCACATCCCCCAATGGCCTTATTACAATCCCAATGGATGTGGGCTCAGTTAAAATATACATCAAAAAATATATATCCCAAAATAAGCAAGTCTTCCCAATCTGGACTTTCCCAGACTTCCACTCTCTAGATGTAGTGAGACTACACCTCCAAGCCTGTCTAGAGAGTGGGAGGCTGGTATAGTCCTCCTTGATGTTATCTGGGACAGAAACAAAATGGTGCCTGAATGTATGCTGAGCAGCCCAGTCAACTGGCTCTGAGATTGAAGTTGCATATATAAACATCTAGTTGCACTTGATGAGTATTCAAAAAAAAAATAATCACTTTTTTCCAGTGGGCTTTTTGGAGAAACATGTCTTCTCCTTCCATTAAATGTAGTGTATTTCTAGAAGCTGTGATAGGCCTTTATGGTCTTTGACTTTGTTACTGTAACTTTTTTTTCTTCTTCACAATTTGTGAAATGTAGAGCGGCAGCCAGAAGTGAGGTGTGGGATTACGTCCACCTTCAGTTGTGTACTGTGTTATGGCTGTACGTAGATTAAGCTTATATTATTTAGAATTTCCACAGCTGTATTATGTATGTGTATTTGGGTTGTGTTTGTGTGTGTTCTGGTCCGTGGGGAGAGAATGAAGATGTGTCTGTGGGTTTTAAGCTTTTTAGGGTTTGGTGTCTCTGGGTTTTTATTATTATTATTATTATAAGTGACTCAGTAACCCGTAACCATTTAAAACTGTCCTTTCCTATTAATTTGAGATCATGTGTTTAGTATGGGTAATGTGAACTTATGTATGTGGGAGAGACAAAAATCATTTGTACTGCTCTAATCCTGTGGGGATGGTTGGTTAGCAATATAAGAATCCAGGTAGAGCTTTCACATAGGAATGCCTCTTCATGCTTGCTCATAAATGTTGTAGGGAAAATGAGAATTGATATCTCAGCTTCTGCTAGCATTTAAGAGAAACAATACAGGACAGAAAATGTCAAAGGGAAAATGTACCAGAGGGAAATCTATGGTCCATTTCTCTTTTCACCCACTGTCCAAAGTTTTATCTCCGAAAAGATTCATCAGACATGTGGGAAGAACAGGAGCTTTAGGTATTTTCAGTTTTCCCTGGAGCCAGAAGTAAGGAAGTAGACAAAAATCAAAAGACATCTTTGATTGGCTACAAGAGTGCTCCAATATAGCATCATCTGAGTGACCCATATCTGGCCCACCAGTTGCTTGTAACTGACCAATAGGCTTTTCCACCAATAGCTTAATGCCAGCAAAGAGGGTGAGATTGGGAGGAATGGATTTTTACAGTGTTCATATGGTCTTGGATAACTTTGATTCTGTTACCTCAGGATGTGTTTGAAGTTATTCCAGAGCAACAAAAAGTTGACTGGGGTGTCCCTTTCCTACACTCCCAAAATATAAATATTTCAGGAATAACTGATATTTATGGGCTTTAGATTACCCTTAACAACACCAGCAAAATGAAAATAGCAACATAAGACCCATTCTTTTTGAAAATGTGCAGATTTAAGATCTAACCAAGACTTTAGCTTAAGTTTTCTAACCAAAATGCATATTGGACAAGCCAATCTTACTGGATCTATCTGTCTGACTTACATATTTCCCCCTGTCTTTCCTGGTTTAAAGCTTTTAGTTACTCATCTTGAATTGTATTTGAGCAGATCCAGGAAAAAAAAGTTTAGTGAGCTGAAACAAAACGTATTTTTCAATAAAGTAATATGTGTGTGCATATTAACCTGTTAACAAGCAATTCATAAAATCTGCACTTTTTATGAGATTTTCAAGAAAAAAAATTCTATTTATAGGTACGGAAGAGTGGGGTTTGTTTAAACTGTATAGCATTTATACTTGCTGAAATCTCTTTCATTGTTATCAGCAGGAATTTTACTGGTTCAATAAAACTGGCAAAAAGAACCCCCACCTCTTGTCCTGTTTCTTATTTTCAATTCAGTGAATTGCTGTCGTCTCTTTTATTGTGTATTTTACCTGAAAGACAAAGGTATCCAGTGATGGTGAAAACTTACAGTGCGGAGCAGGAGTTCAAAATACATTATTGAAAAAATTATTATTATCAACTAGTATCAGGTTGAACCACTGTTTATTGAATTAAAATCTCTACTGGCTGGCCTTTTAGTTTAGCAGAATGACAAGCAACCTGCTTTTTACTTTAGCAGAATATGTGGTCTAGTGCAGGGATCTCCAACCTTGGGAACTTTAAGCCTGGAGGGCTTCAACTCCCAGAATTCCCCAGCTGGCTTCTGGGAGTTGAAGTCCTCCAGGCTTAAAGTTGCCAAGGTTGGAGACTCCTGGCCTAGTGGTTAAGATACCAGGCTAGAAAGCCAGGAGACTCTGAATTCTAGTCCCATCTTAAATATGAAAGCCAGCTAGATGACTTTGGGCCCAGTCACTCTCACAGTGCAACAACAGGGTTAGCGTGGGGAAAACAGAAGTCGGAAGGAGGTCTGTACGCCACCTTGGTGGTCTCGGAGCTTGGTGGTTTTTTTGCAGACCTTTCATTACTCAAACTATGTAACATCAACACTGATAGTGTTACCTAGTTGAGATAAGGAAACGTCTGCATAGCCCTGATGATGTTATCTAGTTTGGGTAATGAAACATCTGCCAGAAAACAACCAAGCTCAGAGAGCACCAGGGACTCCTCATTTCAACCCTAAAGCTACAAATATTCTCCTTTATTAATAAAAGTAGAATATAAATGTTGAACATCAGGTGATTGGCAGCCATTGTATCGTGATGGTTGCCTGTTACTTGTAAGATCCGTGCAAGCCTGCCTGCTTTTTGAGACCCGTTGACTCCTTTGAGAAGTAGGATCTGCTCAGGAGACCTTTGGCCTGAGCCAGCAAGGTTTTATTCCAATTTATAATTCACGGTTGTCTTAACATTTTTTCTCCAAGCAACAATTATTTCTACGCCTTCGGTAGCATCCCAGCAATCCTCAACGTTGTGAATCAGAAACACAGTGTCTCTCATGATGGCGATACAGCGTGTCTCCCTTAAATTGACCTAAAACATCCGAAAAACATTCCAGATAGATGTCAGTGATAAACCATTATTATTATTATTATTATTATTATTATTACTATTGGTATGCATTATTATTGCCCAAAGAACTGGATGGGCATACCCCGGAATTTGCAAAACTGAGCAGCCACACATATTGCAGCCCAAAATTCATTACTTCACGGAACATGTTGCTGTATATGTTTTTAAAGCTGTCCCATGTGCACATCCATGTTTATCCAACCAAATTACATGATTCAACCATCAAATTCCAACAAGGTAGCTGAAGCTATTTGGGGATGTTCTCTTTTGCTATTGATGTTTTTTTTTAATTTTTTAAAATCAATAAAACGTGTTTGACATTTGCAACTGGTCCTTTGCATTGTAACAAAAGGTGTTTCAAATATTTAATCTGTGAGCTTTTAATTAACTTACCCTGATTAATTGTAACTGGGTTCCTAAACGCTTTCGGTTTGGTTTCGTTTTTTTGAAATTAGCAAGCTTATGCTATCTCTACTCCTTAACACAAGGGGGCGATGTTATGTTAGAAATATTTGTTCCAGGACTAAGAAACTCTTTTCACACTAATCAATGGAAACTAATTTTATCTAGAGCTGCAGTTCATGAAAGCTTGCATCTTTTCATGAAATTTATTATTCTGAAAAGATCCTCACACTCGCAAACCTTGCAGCATCCCTATGGTTGTGTGATCAGAATTCAGGCACTTGGCAACCAGCACGTATTTGAAATGGTTGCAGTATCCCAGGCTCGCATAATCCCCATTTGTAACCTCCCCAGTCAGCTTCGGGCAAGCAAGATCAATGCAGGAAGTGGGGTTGGCTTAATGACCATGTGGTTCATTTAATAACTGCATTGATTCGCTTTAGAAGCGAACAAAAACGGTCACAACATCGGGTGTGATTCATTTAACAATCGACTTGCTTAGCAACAGAAATTCTGGTCGCAGTTATAGGTCAAGTAGCTTTAGTTTATTGTCATTGCACCTCATACAATGAAATTAAATACCATCTTCAGTGTACATTATGACTATGCAAATAAACACAAACACACATCCTTCACATTCCATACACTGAACTGAAAACCCCTGATATTGCATTAGTATTGCACTATACAGTAGAACTCAACAGAGTTACTGCCCTGGGATAGAAGCTGTGTCATGCCCTTGGTAGAGTCAGACTTTGAGGGAACAGTCAGGAGATTGTGGAGGAGGCTGGGGAAGGGCAGAGGCCGGCTGGGCAGTCAGAGGAAGAACCAGGCCCATCCCCTCTTCATCCTAGGACATGCAGGGAGGAACGGAGAAGGGAGCAACATGGCTTACGAGAGAGGAAGCAGCCATGATCCCCCTCATTGGTTGCCGCTGGGGAGAATAATATTCATGTTTGTTACGGAGCAGGAGACATGGTTGGGAGCAGTGAACAATTCTCCACAAATTCAACTAAAGGAGGACTTCTCTTTGGTATGTGAAGGTGGCAGGATTAAGCCACCTCCTTTTGCATTTGTAAAACCATACAGCATGAACATTGCCCTGCGATGCCCATCAACTTCTACAATTGCAAACCAACATTCCTGGTGGGCAATGACAGCAGCTGGAAATGGGGTCTCTATTGAAATGGGTGTTTGCAAATACTGGCGATATCTCCACAGCATCCGGTGAAATCAAACTTCTCTGGAAGGCATAGCTAAGGAAGATCTTGATCTGAGCAAGAGCCCTTACACATTTTTTTTGAGGAGAACACATTTTTCTTATCAACACAGATAGCCCTCTGCTTTAGGAATTTAATCAATACTAAGAGAGAAAGTACCTCCTGCCTCTTTATTATGCTCTGTTGCATAGTTACAGTTCAAACAATGGCAAGGCAGTTCTACAGCCAGGAAGCCAAAGGGGACTTGCCACTGATGTGGTTCCTAAAAGGACAGACATCCCTCAAAAGAAACACAGTTCCAGCACATCTGGGGCACATGAGCAAACAGGCAAGCATCCGGCATGGTAACTTCTATGTAAAGATAACGCTCATCTTTAAATCCAGACCGCATAGCGCCTCGCTCAATTAAAGACTGATGGGCAAACTAAAAGAATAATTCATTATAGTGCCTTTAATAATTGAAACCTGCCTTTCCCTACCAGTCAGTCCTCAATCCATAGGATGAAAGAGAATTGGCTCTGGAAATGCTTTCAAAGGAAAAAAAGAACATTGGTGCAATTCTCCTGGGTGGAGTGGGATTGCGTTTACACACGTAAGCTCAACATCCTCCTTTTCCCAGCTCTGTCTTCTCTCCAGAAATCTGCAGCCTCTAATACCTCTCTTGAATCCCAAAAAGAATTCAGTCTCTTCCTCAAGAGGAGTTTCTCCCAGGGAAATTTCCCACTTGAGATTAGAAGATAGAAGAACAGAGTTGGAAGCGACCTTGCAGGTCTTCCAGTCCAATCCCCTGATCGAGCAGGAGAACCTATACCCGTGATGGCACACCTATGGCACGCATGCCACAGGTGGGATGGCATGCTGAGCCATTTGTGCGGGCACAGTAGCCTCAGCCAAACCTACCTACATTGCGCACGCGCACGCCTCCCAGCTGATTTTCGACCCATTTGAAGCAGTTTTCAGCCTCCCAGAGGCTCGTGGGAAGCCTCTGCAGCCTTGAGAGACAGAAAAACGGAAATATCAGAAATACTGGAAATTGCCTGTTTCAAGCCTCTGGAGTCAGGAAGAGATCATTTTCACCCTCCCGGGGGCTCGAGGGAAGCCTCTGCAGCCTTTGGAGGCTGAAAAACGGGCCCATTTCGGTACTTCCGGTATTTCCGGAAGGCCCGTTTTTCAGCCACCTGAGGCTGCAGGGGCTTCCCCAGAGCCGCAAACAGACCAAAAATCAGCGGGGAGGC
>JANHFN010003950.1:0-12890 GCA_032468175.1 Toxicocalamus goodenoughensis | reverse complement strand
TCTACCTAGGATTGAACTCACAGCCTCCTGATTGTGAGGCAAGAGCTCTACCTCTAGGCCACTGCACCACCCCCAAATTATCTGATGATGTTGGATTAAAATTGAAATAGAATGGTCAGTTGATAGTTCTTCTATCTCCTAGTTAATGTGATGCTGGTGTCATGGCCCTGTCAGAGTCTGAATCCAAGGAGGAAGCCAGAGAGCTGACAGGGAATGGGAGTGTGGCTCTGTTGGCTGTGGAGGAGGCTGGGCAGAGCAGGGAAGAGATAGAACAAGGGAGAGGGAGTTCAGAGGAAGGCCCAGGCCCACACCCTCTTCATCCTAGGGCACGCAGGGAGGAATGGAGAAGAGAGCAATGTGGGTTGCATGGCTTACGGGGGAGGAAAGGGCCCTGACTCCCTTCATTAGTCACAGCTGGGAAGACAGTTGATAAGAAAGGCAAGCTGCATTCGGCAGGCTGCCATGAGCAAACGTGACTTTATCCTGTGTTGTCGTGGCTTATCTGTGTTCCTGGCGTCTTCCCAACCATGTGAGTTTTTCCCAGGCCTTCAAGTCTGAAATTCTTGCTCCTGCCCTGCCAAACTAATTACTTCAGTTTGGCTTGTTTGTTTTGCTCATGTTTTGAACTTAATTTTCTGCAGTCAAAGGCTGGGAGAGTTTTTCTCCAGCCAGAAGGTAACCTGGACATGGGGGACAAAGTTGGAGATAATAAAGGGACTTTTACTGCTTATCTGACTGTGTTGCTTTTGTGCCACGCCCCAAGTCATCACAGCTGGTTTCTGAGATAGATTTTAGATTAAAGATCATGGTCTGCACAGAATAGTTCAAGCATGCTTGATATAAACTGATAAAATTTATTTGCACTTGTGGCATTCTAGTCAAAATGTACCAAAATTGACCAATATCATCCTTGCCATTAATAAGGATCTACATGTAGTCTGATTATAACTAAATATGGTAAGCTATCTTACACCTTCTCTGTGTTACTAAAAACCTCCCAATAAAAGCCTGGATTTACTAGAGTTATGACCATGGCAGAGGTCATAAGATTGTAGGTCCAGCTAGTGACAATCATGGGAGGGACAGGTTAGAAACTGAAATGTAAGAGTAGTAAAAATGGTGAAGAAATATGAATTAAGAAACAAAAGAACATGATACAAAAGTAATGAAAGAAGTTCACTGTGGTGGTTTGATCATAGAGTTTGATCATAGAAATCATAAAACGGAGGAGGAGGAGGAGGAGGACATACCATGCAAGTCCCTGTTGAAATCATGGAGTCTTCTGATTTCACTTTCAAGTTTGTTTCGCATCGCCTTGTCTAGTGACTCTCTCTTGGTGGTGATTTTCACCAGGTCCTCGTAAGCTTCTGAAATCCTCTGAATTTCCATTTCAAACTAGGATAAAGGAGAAATTGGTATCCTAATAAAAGCTGGGTAGGATGCATGTCAACCATTGACAAATTTTATACACTACCTAGAAATTTTGCCAACCCTGTACCACTTCTGTAACTTTGCAAAAAGAACTCTTGTACAATCAGGTCCAAAAGGGAATCCTTCCACAAACATTAAAAAGTCCAAGTCCTGCTGAGAGCAATCACTTTCCCAATCACAGAGAAATATTTGGGCATATGCCAGTGGAAAGCCTGAAGAACAGGGGCTTTCCATGCAACGGGTTCCATGCAAATTTTAGGTCAAAGGAGTGTTGGAAGACATTATCTAGTAGCATACAGGAAATTGTTGGGTGGGGGGGATAAAATTTTGCCTGCCTCTCACCTTTATTTTTATGTCTTTTACACAAAATCACACCCTTAATTTTGCCCCCTTTTTAGCTGTTTGGGAGCAGGAGGTTGGGGGAGGGGGGAGAAATGGGACCAAGTCTCCTCCTAGAAACTTTTGAGTCTCCTTCCACTCCTCTTCTTTCCACTCCTCAGGTGCTGAAGATGCTCACATGACACAGATCACCCATTCTTGTCTTCTGCAGCTACTCTAGTTCATAGAAGTTGCTTTCTCCTAAGATAGATTGCTGGTTCATCATCCCCAACCATAGGCTACAGATTCTGGATTTGCAAAATGGACTAATCCATTGACTTAGCTGGAGTATCCTAATCACCTGTAGGCGCATTGGTATACACGACTTAGTCGGAGCAAGGTAGACAGCAGCAGAATGCTGGCTTGCAAGGTAGCCTCTAGATTAGAGATCCTAGCTTGCATAGAACATTAGGGTTAAAACTGGGTTTCGGTTGTGTCATAATAGCCTAAATGTGTCAAAATTGACCAACATTCTTTCTTATACTTAGCAGGGATTGCTGCATATTTGCACAGATATGAATCAGGCTGTAACCTAGTCTGTTCTTCCTTTTTCTTGTGGAAAAAAAGCATTATATAAATAATATAATGGTCCAGGAGAAGAGCCTTCTCTGCTGTGGCTCCTGCTCTTTGGAACATCTTATCTCCCTGGGGTGAGATCTGATCACACCCTGTCGAACTTCCACAAATGCCTGAAAACCCGGTTCTGTCAGGTGGCTTGGGAGAGTGCCAAATGGAGGCGATTGATGGACTATTAGCAGATCCCACCTCACCCTTTTCCTTCTTTCCCCATCTTATTTTTACCTTTACTTATAACTTTATTGTTTTATATATATAATTATATTATTTACTGCTTTGTAAGCCGCCCAAAGTCACCTTGTGGCGAGATGGGCAGTAAATAAATTTAATAATTAAA
The DNA here is from genome assembly GCA_032468175.1 of Toxicocalamus goodenoughensis. NCBI lineage: Eukaryota > Metazoa > Chordata > Lepidosauria > Squamata > Elapidae > Toxicocalamus > Toxicocalamus goodenoughensis. Next base: position 10,168 of record JANHFN010003950.1, on the reverse strand, counting down.
TAAACAAATATAAAAACATTGATTGACCAAAACTGTGATGGATGGCGAAGATTGTGATCTGTTCTACTATATTTTACACGACATCATTTACCCCAAAAAGGAATAATAACATGATAGCTATGTGTTGATGGGTGTACAAGGTTACTGTAGCACAGGGGTGTCAAACACAAGGCCTGTGGGTTGGATGCGACCCACGATGTGGTTAGATTTGGCACGCAGGGCCATCCTGGAAAATGTAAGGGGTTGGCCCATGTCACTTTGGCCTGATCTCCACAGTGCAAAGAGGAAACACGCCGGAAGTTTGGGGAATGGCGTCAAGCTGGCCACGTCCACCCAGTCAGCCACGCCCAGTGAGTGGCATCAAGCTTGCTACACTCACCCAGTTGGCCACACCCGCCCGCCACCCCAAGGTCAACCACAGCCCTGATGCGGCCTCAATGAAATTGAGTTTGACACCCCTGCTGTAGCATGATGTGTCAATCCAATTTTGTAATTTGTGAATTGCAGTTTATGGCTGCAGTGAGACATCTTATGGTAGTCTGGAGTCTGAGTTTATTTTATTTTATTTTGCATGGTTAAGGGTAAAAAGGACTGGGACAATAATGGGACAATAATGGGACAGAAGCCTGGTGGTTCTAATAGGAGATGAATATCTTCAGAACCCCACTTAGCAGAATGATCAACTAACTCTAAATATAACAAGACCAACTTACTAGATTTGGAAGAAGAAATGACCCTCCATTTTCACCTTGAGACCATTAAGGTCAGAATCTAAAGTTACTTAATTATAGCTCCTTTTCCAAACCAAGAATACTTTGCTGTCTCAATCCATTATGCATGGACCACTTGCTAAAAGCGTAATTAAGTTTTTATGTCGATAGACATATGCTGTGAACTTTTTGGGAGGGGAAGCTCTACTGTTTTTATATGTGAAAATGTACAATTGGACACTTCCCAGGAAGTTAAAACGACAGCAGCCCAGCCTCCAAAAGCTGGTTCAGGATAGAAAATTCTGGGAACCCCTTTTGTGGCCTACGACAGCCCACGGCTATATAAACACACTGTGTCAGCGGAGAATTTGGCAAGCATTGGAAATAGGTTGACAGGAGGGCAACTGAGGCATTTCAAAATGACAGCCCAGAAATTCATCCTGAACACTGGTATCACTCAGGCAACTGCAATAATATTGTTCACTTATAAAGCACCGGGAATAATTTCAGACCGGTATTCTATGGTAAATAACTATATCGGCAAGGAGGAAAGAATAATATAATCTAAGGCCCCTTGGGGAATCCTGGCTGAAGTGAGATTTGAGTTGGAGACTTATCCTTTGGATTACTGTTTGTCAACCTTGGCAACTTGGACTTCAACTCCTAGAATCGGGAGGTGAAACTCAGACATCTTAAAAGTTATAAAAGTTGAGAAACACTGCTTTGAACAATCAGTTCACTTAGACAGCCACTGTCTATAACCAGGATACATTTTCTGGGGATCCATCTAGACATGTTTTGATGCTATGGACACCTCACAAAATGGCGCCATAAGAGAAGGCACGTTTATCTACAAAATGTCTTCTGCAATGTTATGGCGAGCCATAGCTCACCTGAGAAGGTAAGGTGGTGAGGCTCAAAGAGATGCCAGATGGCATTCCAACAAAGACGATGGTTTTTCCACTTTCCAATATTCATTTCCAACAAGATAAATGGTATGGGAGCTGAGTCAAACCATTTACAATATACAAAGCAGAGATGGGGATCTCAATTTCAAATTATATACATGCCTCCTGAATCTATATTTCACACACACACAAATCCCACTAATCGGTCCAGAATCTTTTTGAGTTGGGTGGGCTATTCAGCAGGGATGTCAAACTCGCTGTCAGCCCTGGAGCCATTTTCCCTTGGCACCTTCAGGGCTGCCACACCGGAGATGAGTTGAGCTGTGGGAATGGGAGAAGGGAGGCAGAGATAGCTGGGGGATTGTAGCCAAAATAAAATTCTTTCCTCTGAGAACCAAGGGCTTTCCCACCAGGTACAAGGAAGTGAGATCGGAGACCAACCAATCCTTGGACTGGGAATTGATTGGACTGTCTGATGGACTGTATGAGCAGGGGAAAGAAAACTTTACTTTTAACTGAGGGAAAACCCGAAAGAGGGTTAGAGTTGGGTTTCCCTAGATGTGCCTACATGACATGCTTAATAAATCTCTACTTTGAGGAATATGCCTGCCTGGGAGTTTTGGGTGTGTTAACGGGAACCCTGACACTCGCAGCCCACAGGCCGGATGTGTCACACACTGGCCACTCCCACAGCCTGTTAGGAAAGGGGGGGAAAAGTCACGATATGTCCCGTGACAACGCGAGTTTGACACCCCTGAACTATAGCCACTGAAAAGTAGGTAGGAAGGTATATCTGGATCCTCTCTATCCTGCCACCCACCTTCTGAAGCTTGTCTGCTTTCTCGTAGTAGCCCTTCAGCTCCTTCTGCAGGGCTTCATTATCTTCAGACAACATCTCCACCATTTGCTGGGCGCGCTGTACTATCGTGAAGGCATCTGGTGTGAGGGGCTGCTGGCTAGGCGGAGTTGCGGGCAGAGACTGGGACGCTGTGGCCATTGAGAGAGGCGGCAGAGACGCAGAGTGCAGGGGGCCGCTAAGCGAGGAGGTCTGGGAGGACAGTGGGCTGTGCTCCTGGGGTGTTGGCAGTGATGGAAAAGACGATGCGCATTGACGACTACAGAAAGAGGAATACATTTCAATTGGATTACTTACACTGAAAGAGGTCCGTTGCGAAGAGCTGGTAATTACTGGAACTATTGAAAGAAGAAATTGTTTATAATGTTCAATGTGATATTCTTTATGTAATGAAGAAAAGGGAAAGATTGTGCAAGGATCTGAGCTTTTTACAGTACGACACCAAAAGAAATAGTCAAAATTACCTGGTGACGCCATATTCTGGGGGACCCTGATATCGGACAATAGCTACTTCGCTCCTCGCTGGCTGTGACACTGAATAGGAGGCCTTTGTCATTTCTTGAATTGTTCCAGAATGCTCATTAAAAAACACACCCGGCTCTTGACTTTTGCTTCCTGGAGAGCCCCCCTGCTTGATCTTAAATGGATAATCTGGAGGGGGCCCTCTCAGATCCATGCCTTTATTGGGAGCCGGGGAAGAGGAAGGCCCACTGGATTTGAACCCTTTGCTTCTTCCCGAGCAAGGAAGAAGCTGTTTGGCCCCATTCCTTTCCAAGGAGAGCTGCATGATCCTCTCGCTCAAGGAGCGCACGTGGCCTTGTTTCAGTTCCTTCAGGGCTTCATCCTTGTGGGCCTGCCCACTGTTGGCACGGGCCAAAGTTGGCCTTCCTTCTGTTTTAGATTTTGGCCCAGTGCTGCTGGCCATGTAGAAACTGGGCCCAACGACACTGGGCTGCTGACTTCTAAAAAACTGAGACTGAGCTTTGGCTTCTTCATAAGAAGGCAATTCTTCATTGTTCTGCTGAGGCTGCGAGCCTCTGGTCTGTTTCTCCATCGCCGTATTATCCCCTTGATGTTCCTGGCCTTGTGGTTCCTGCCGTGCTGACTGCTGGACCATTTGTGGGTCTTCCGGCACAAGGTTTTCCACCGAAGAAGACAGGGTGCTGCTGGCAGTGGAGTTGGAGGGTCCTGAGCTCCCTGTAGCTTGGTGCTGGAGAGTCAGCAGGTTCATATTCTCGTTGGGGTTGCCATAACGCAACTCCTGGATCAACCGCTGTAAAACAGTGCCAGGGACAACATCCTCAGAACCTCTCATTTCCACCTCTGAGGCCTGGAGAAAGCTTGGGGGGTAGAAGGTAAATAAAGGGTCTTCAGCTGAGGCCCAGCAGAAAGAAAGGAGAAAGAAAGAAAGAAAGAAAGAGATGGTAAAAAGGTAAGAGCTGAGGCCATTTTCATGCCATTTTTAAAGACTACAGGAAAAAAAATAACATCACTGTGCATATCATCTTGAGGTAAGATGGGTGGTCTGTAATTTTTATAAATAAATGGATAAATGTTATCTAGAAGTTGGTCCAGTGAAGATTGTCTCAAAGGTGCTTGGTTTCCAAAAGGCAGCTGGGCTTTTTTGTTATTGTTGCTGTTGTTGTTTTCCCCTTTGAAAGGCTTTCAATTCTCATCCAAGAAGCTTCTTCAGTTCTGCAGAACAGTAGAACTGATGAAGCTTCTTGGATGAGAAGTGAAATGTTTTAAAAGGAACAAAAACAAGGACGTCCAGTGGCCTTTCAGAAAAAAGCACCTTTGGGACAACCATGACCTGCTTGATGGAGAATCTCCATAAAGAAGGTCCAGTGAGGCATTAAGAAATGAGGCTACTGAAATAATATTTGAAATGTGTCTGTCTGCCTATTTATTTCTTTTTAAAAAAACATTTCATTTTCTTTATGTTCTACTACAATGACACAATTTTAACCATAGAATAACATTTCATTCATGGACCACTACAGGCAATTAATTCTCAGGGTTCGGGTGACTAAAATTCATATGGATACTTCTCCTACATTCATCTTGTTTTAACAGGATTTATTCTTGAGTATTTTTTTTCTACAGCGTTTAAATTGTTTCACACTAACACTGGTGTCAATGAGTAGGTAACTGATTCTTATTCTTTCTCTATAATATCTATCACGTTTTATCCGCTTTTTAACCTAAAGTTAAAGTTTCTAATCTTAAATAACCCTGAGCACATTCTGTTAAATCCAAGGCCCACGGGCCAGACCAGGCCCATGGGGTGCTTAGATATGTCCCGCAGGGCTGCCTTGGAAACAGCAAAGAGCCGGCCTGCGGTGCCTCTACCAGAGAAAATGGAGCTCACGAAGGCCACGGGCAGCCCTCCAGAACTCTGTTTTCGCTGACAATGGGTTGCAGGAAGCCATTGCAGCTGAAAATGGAGCTTGGGAGCCCGTTTTTGATGGCAGAGCACTTGGGCCGCCACTGGTGCCCCTGACATGTGATGTCGAGCTGTCCACGCTCACCCTGGCCACGCCCAGTCCAGCTCCCCAAAGGCAAACACAACACTGATGCAGCCCTCAATGAAATCAAGTTTGACACCACCCCTACTGTAAAGGGTAGAAGGTTAAAAAAATGTAAAAAAAAAAAGAATGAAATTATGAAAAAGTACCTTTTTTCTACCATTCACCTTGCTGCTTTCCCTGATTATTAAAAAAACCCTATTTCCTGACATGACAGCAGTCTTCCAATATATAAGGGTTATCACAGAAAAGAGGGGATCAATTTATTCTCCATAACACCTGAGGGCAGGACAAGAAACAGAATTGTTGGAAGCTAGTCAGAGCCAACCTGGAACTAAGGAGAAATTTCCTGACAGCGAGAACAGTTAATCCGTGGAAGAGCTTGCCTTCAGAAGTTGTGGGTGCTCCATTGGTGTAGATTCAAGAAAAGATTGGACAATCATTTGTCCAGGATGGAATAAGGACCTCCTGCCTTGGGCAAGGGGTTGGACTAGAAGAGCTCTATGGTCCCTTTCAGCCCTATCATTCTATGAAACTTAATGCAATAACACTTTTATCATCACCACCCAGCCTGTGTGACCAATGACAACATGGTAAAAATTGAAATCCAAGACACGGGTGGCAGAAGATCCAACTAGAGATGAAGAGGAAAAAACTTACCTTCAATATTATTGACCGCTTCTACCATTAATGGGGAACCATCTTGCCTATTGCCAAACAGATGAGGATCTGTATGAAGATAATCAGTGCCTTCCAGTACCTGCACAGGAGTACTGGAAGTATAGCAGATCGAGGGAGGGCCTGGGGAGAAAATTTTAAAAAGTGTTATACGTTTTTATTGATTACTTCTTTTGATTTTTAAAAAAGATTTCTTCAAGGAACCGAAGTCTTTTCACGCGGGAATCTTTTCTCCTCTCTTCACAACAGCATTACAAAGTAGGCTGTACTGAACAAGAGAAAGAGAGAAATCCAGTCCAGGAAATTTATATCCTAAGTGTAGACTTAAACCTGGACATTTACAGCCAGGCCCCGTCTCACACCTTTAAAAATTGCATGTAGTCCTCAATTTAGAACCATTATTTTAGTGACCGTTACAACAGCCCCAGAAAAAAAAAGACTTATAACCAATCCTTGCATTTACAATCGTTGCTAAGCAAGACAATTGTTAAGCTGGAGTCTAAAACAAACAATGAACGGTTGCAGGAACTGGGCATGGCAAGTCTAGGGAAGAGAAGGACCAGGGAAGACATGATAGCAGTCTTCCAATATTTGAGGGGCTGCCACAGAGAAGAAGGGGGTCAAGCTATTTTCCAAGGCATCTGAAGGCCAGACAAGGAATAATGGATGGAAACTGAACAAAGAGAGATTCAACCTAGAAATAAGGAGAAACTTTCTGACAGTGAGAACAACCAACCAATGGAACAGAAGTTGCCTTCAGACGTTGTGGGAGCATCGTCATCACTTGAGACTTTCAAGAAGAGACTGACTGGACTGCCATCTGTCAGAAATGGCGTAGGGCCGTGACGATGAACCTATGGCACACGTGCCAGAAGTGGCACGCAGAGCCATCTCTCTGAGCACGCCAGCCATAGCCGATTGCTCTTCCACATATACATGCCGGCCAGTTGGTTTTTCTACGTGCAGGAGCGCCAGGAACTGGAACAGCAACTCCCCAGCACACATGCGCATGCCAGGAATCTGAGCTTCCAGATTCCAGTATGTGCATGCGTGCTGGCCAGCTGGTCTTTGCGTGTGTTCTGCATGCCAGAAACTGGACAACCAGGTGGCCACCGTGCAAGCGTATGCCAGAAACCAGAAGCTCAGTTTCCCGGCGTGCACATGTTCTGCTATTCTGGTTTCCAGAGCTCCAATGCATGCGCACTGGGGAGCTGTTCTTCTGGTTTCCGGCACTCCTCCCCATCCCGCGTGCGTGTGCTCCCATTTCAGCACTCAGTGCCGAAACGTTTCGCCAACACTGGTGTAGGGTCTCCTGCTTGGGCGAAGGGGGGCGGGTTGGACTATATGACCTACAAGGTCCCTCTCAACTCTGTTAAATCTGTGAAGTGAGATGCAGCCCATTTTACAATTTTTTTGTCTGGCATTCATTAAATGAATCGCATGGGCATTTAAGTGAACCCTTTGACTTTGCTTCCAGGCAGGGAAGATTGCAAATGGCACCGTGATCCCAAGATCCTGCAAACATCATAAATACACGCCGGTTGCAAAGCACCCAAATTTTAATCACGTGATCGTGGGGATACTGTGAGAATCAGAGGCGCAAAGTTTCCTCATTGAGTCACTTTTTTTCAAGGCTGTTACAATTTTGAATAGGTACTAAGCGAGTGGTTGTAAGTCAAGGACTAGCTTTATGCAGTCTGTACATAAGTTCTGAAGAAACTGCAAGACCATATTCCTTGAAAGAACAGAAAGGACCAGTAGTGGGATTCAAAAAAATTTACTACCAGTTTTGTGGGTGTGGCTTGGTGGGTGTGGCAGGGGAAGGTTATTGCACAATCCCCATTCCCTTCCAACCCCACTAACCAGCTTTCCAGCTCTGTACTCCTGTGCAGGGCAACAAAAGAAGACCCAGCCGATCAGCTGGGACTCAATGGGAGGCAGAGAATAGATGGGGGTGGAGCCAGTCAGAGGTGGTATTTGCCAGTTCTCCAAACTACTCAAAATTTCTCCTACTGGTTCTCCAGAACTGATCAGAACCAGCTGAATGCCACCTCTGATAGAATCCAAAATGGAGCTCAAGACTGAGAAAGGACAACTTTCTCTCTTCTCTTATGGTGGGTCTCCTAGCAATTTGTCTCTCTTAAATGAAGCCAATAATTAATTATTATTTTTTATTTTATTTTATCAGGGAGTGATATCAAAACTGTTTTCTCTCCTCAGTGACTTCCTCTCTGGAAACTTCCCTTTGATTTAGACATTGTCTTCCAGTGCAGCCCGAAAAGGCATCCTGAAAGATAAAAGTCAGATTTATCCTTGAAATGGTATGTCTTGTCCCACAATCAGTGGTGGGATTCAGTCAGTTCGCACCACTTCAGAAGAACCGGTTGTCAACTTTCTGAGCAGTTTGGTGAACTGGTTTTTGGAATAAATTATTAGGGCAGAGAACCGGTTGTTAAATTATTTGAATCCCACCAATGCCTACATCTCTTTTAAACGAGATGATCTGGACTGAGAAGAGTCTGCAGGAGGAAATGGAAAGGCGGCCTTCTTGATCTGCAGATGGAAATGGTGAAGCTAATCTGATACAAGTTATGTTTTCCAGCCTGAAATATTCAAATATAACATTTGGATGGTACTGGCATTTGTATCTTTTTTGATATGGTGGTGCAAACCATATATGGGTAGCCCTTGACTTAGAACCGGTTGCTTAGAAACTCTTTGAAGTTACAACCTACCTGAAAAAGGAGGCTTACAACCCAGGTCGTAAGTTTTGACAATTGCTCCTCTGCAAAAGTCGCATACTTCAGATGCTCAGCAACAAAGCCATATTTATGGCTGTTTGCAGGCGTGCAGTGGTCATGGAAAAACTGCCCCATAGCAAACAATGGGTTTGCTTAACAACCGCACCATTCGCTTTATGACTGTGGCATCCATCCTATGACAGTGATATTCACAAAATGACCATTGCAAAATAATTTCACCTTTTTTACAACTGTTACAGCCTACAATCTTAATGGACAGGCTCCATCCTAATGTCTTGGTAAGGCCACACTTGGAATAATGCATCCAGTTTTGGTCACCATGATGTAATAAAGATATTGAGACTCTAGAAGGAGTGCAGAGAAGAGCAATAAATATGATTAGGGGACTGGAGGCTAAAACATATAAAGAATAGTTGCTAGAATTGGGTATGTTTAGTTTGATGAAAAGAAGGACTAGGACTAATTAGAACACTAGGGGTATTAGAACACTGATAAGAGTGTTCTAATATCTCAGGGGCTGCCACAAATAAAAAGGGATCAACCTATCTTCCAAAGCACCAGAAGGCAAAGCAAGAATCAATAGATGAAAACTAAGCAAGGAGAGAAGCAACCTAGAACTAAGGAGAAATTTCTAACGGTGAGAACAATTAAATCAGTGGAACAAATTACTTTCAGAAGTTGTGAATGTTCCAACATTGGAAGTTTTTAAGAAGAGTTTGGATAGCTATTTGTCTGAAATGATATAGTGTTTCCTGCCTGAACAGGGGGTTGGACTAGATGACCTCTAAGGTCCCTTCCAACTCTGTTATTCTGTTCTGTTATGGTCATAATTCAAGGACTACCTGTACCATAGTCACATTGGAAGAAAACCCTGTCCTAGGAATTGTTTGTAGCAACGGCAACTGGCTACGTATGTGCAGTAGTATGTGATGGCTTCCCAAGGACAGTTTATGATCTCTCTTCTTGAAACAAACATGTGTTGACAGGTTTTATAAGAGAAACCAAGAGCACTATATGCTAGAGTGTAGAGGTGAAGAAATCTTTTGAGAAAACTAATATATGTGTGAATGCATTATTACAAAAACAATTGTTACATAATCTCTGTACACAATAACGTTCACATTAAAAATATAGCATACGTAAAGAAAATAGTTTGCCTGAAGTGGTATGTGATCCTCATCAGTGACTAGAAAAGGAGTGAAGGCCAAATTATATAGTAAATAAAACAGAAAGAATAAAAGCAAGAATTAGCAACAGAATGAAGTTTACTACTGTAAAAATAAATAATGGATTACATATTTTATTACTGTAAGCAAGTGAAGTTGTTTAATTAAAAGCCTTTATTAATTTATAAAGAACGAATAGTTCAGATTTCATTTGGATAATTTCTGACTTGTCATTCTTGAGGGATTTGTAGTATCTTGATAAAGTCACATCTGAGCACATAGTTTCTTGAGTGAGATAGCTTAATATTTGCCAACTTTGTAGGTAGAAACTGAACTATATCCCTGTTCAGCTAGACCACTGACACTTTATATGATTTTACAATGATTTTACAAAGTCTCAGTCCTTCATCAAAGGCTGAATTCAGAAGATAGTGCTGAAGCACCCATGGTCAGCCTCTGGATCACTTGTTTATCATGTTCTTGAGGAATGGATCCTTTATCATTTGAATGATTTATAGCAGGGGTCTCCAACCTCAGCCACTTTAAGACTTGTGGACTTC
>JANHFN010003949.1:437801-449128 GCA_032468175.1 Toxicocalamus goodenoughensis | reverse complement strand
CTACCTAGGATTGAACTCACAGCCTCCTGATTGTGAGGCAAGAGCTCTACCTCTAGGCCACTGCACCACCCATCTTTTTAATGTAACATTTAATGAAATTATTGCAAAAAAAAGTTTGCCCAAACTGAGGTATGATGATCATAGTATGAAAGCAGGTTTAGGTATTTGATATTCATCCTATGACTTCTCATAACCAAGTCCTGTTTAGATAAACTGTCAAAGAGAATTGAAAGGGGAACTAGAATGAGTGCTACATGTGTAAATCAAGTGAGGAAGAAACACCTAATCTCCTGTAAAAAGGCTATACTCTAATACAAGCTGTGTAAACATAGACCCACCCTTGTGCTCTCATGAAACAGCTGAATAGGTTCTTTCTGTACAGACTGAATGAATACTCAGAAGTTAGCAGCTGAATCCAATGTACAATAATAGGAGTGAAGTTCTACTTTCAAAGGGGTCTTCTCTTCATAATGCCTCTAGGATTCTACCCATTGACTCAATTCTGCTATTTCCCAAATTAAGTGGCTGTTTAGAGGCAGGTAGGAGGAAGGATTCGCTTTGATACCATTGTTCCTTCTATTAGTGGAAGAACCCTACTGGATCTGATTCTTAACCTCTTTTTGATGTCTTCCATCTCTCTGGCAGGGCGTTTATCACTTGACACTTGTAAAGTCACTTATGAATATGTGAACTTTCTTAATTAAAAAAACAACACAGTGTGTAATGAACTGAGGAGTTGCTATGAAATGTGGCATTTAATCTCTCACGGTTCTTTCACTTGATGCTGCTGGTGTGATGAGTATGCATGTGTGAATGAACCCTTCAAGACTAACATAATCTCTTCTAGAGTTCTAGAGAGTGCAAAGGTGTTAAGGTATTAAAATTTAAGAGCTGACCAGTTGCTGGAAGGCTGATGCAATGTAAGGCTTATGCAATGAGGATGAATCAGTGTAGCATGGGTTTTGCCCTTTTAAGACAAAGAATAGATTCACAGAAGTTTTACCTCTTTAAGAGGTGTCTATATGAAGGCAGCCATTAGAGGGCGTGTTCTCTCTCCTTGTGTCCAGAACCCATTGCAGAGTTCTCTGTGTAGAAATAAGATTGATCCCTTGTAAGGTATTTGCCTACCACGTATATTTCTGTATATGTCTTGTATACAAACCATAAAATGTCTAAGCCTCTGTGTGCTGTGTTTTGCTCCTGGGTTGTCTCATAATAGTAGTCACACTGCAAAACACTCTGACAAAAGGCCTAGAGCATCTCCACACAAAACATCTCCGAGAGATGGTGTAGGGATCTGGAGAGGTCTTGAATTTAGGCTTGCCTTGTCTATATTCTTAAAAGTAAAACCTTTAGAAGAGAAGTTTTGAATTAAGAGAAACCATTTACATTTGCACAAAAAAGGTACCCACATTCTGGAGCAATATCAGGAACAACTTTTTGGGGAGAGGACATTTGTTTAGGGGTGTGTGCAAAGTTTGTATGTATATTCAGTTGGTAATATGGGATACCCCTCCTTTCACACACAAAAAAGGCAAAGCATCCTTGGATATAGCCCATTGTGTTTAATATTTACAAAGCATCCATAGGATTGAACCCCAACTTTTAAGATTTCTGCGCACCGGCTCTGGGATAAAAAGTTCCTTGTTGGATTAGAAGCTTGGATTTGCCTAGAACTTTTGAATCTCAGCAAGACACCACAGCTTGGTCCACTAGAAACTTGCCAGTGGGCCTTATGACGTTGATCTATCTACCCATCTTTGTTGAAATAAGGGTTAGTTTGTATGTATCCCACTGGCTTTAGAAAAATGGGAAATGAGTGGGCTTGTCCTCCTGCTAACCCTCCATGGAAGGGATAATAGAATATGTTTATCTTACAGGGGGAACCAACTTGTCTGTCTCTGGTGATCTTGCCACATTCCAATGTCATTTTCTCCACTCCCATTCCCTTCCAATTCTTCCTTCTATCCAGCCTAATCCATATATTTAGTCTCTCCCCCCCCACCTGCCCCCCAAAAAGGCAGTTTTGCACATTCCCTCCAAATCATAAATCAAAGTAAAGCAAGATTAAGGAGGCCAGTACAGGATGCTATACAAGTTGAGAGCCTCAACCTTTGCCTCTGTTCCCTAGACCCTGGATTGCGCCATCCCTTTTGGGCTCAGCCCCTGTTTCTTTCCCCTCTCCCCTTCTGTCCTCTTCTCTGATTTCAAATATTCATTTTAATATCTCTGTCCTGTTTTCCTGTCTAGGTTCTAAAACTATATCTTAATAAGATGTAAAACAAAACAGGGAATCAAAACAATTTCCATGAAAATAGATTAGAAGGCAGGCAGAAAGTCTGCTCCTTCACAGGAACCATGGCTTAATAGCCTGGCTCAAGGAATTGCTCTCAAAAGATCTTACGTTTGGCCCTAGATGTGTTCAGTTGAAAAATAAAATCAGATGGCCAAATGGGAACCTGAGAACCTGTAGTCCAGTCACAATGGACCAGATTTGGGTTTTCTCTGGGCATCCACACTGACTTCCTTTGAACATAAAACAATACGTACTTTTTTGATTGATAAAACTATTGTCAGACAGTGATAGTCCCTGTATGTGAGCTGAAGATTCAGGCTTCTGGCATAATGTAGTGTCTCCATTCATAGCTGAGATCATGTACCATGCAGTAGGGCTAACAAGTTGTGTTGTGAATGCTGCTCGGGCCATCTTAAAGCTTGGCATTAGACAGAAGTGTGGTTTTTGTTGTATTTATTTTATTTAATTTTTATCCCCTCTTTATTACTTTATAAGTAACTCAAGGGTTTATTTGGTGTTCAGTTGCTACGTCATGTCTGATTCTTCACAACTCTGTGGATCATAACACAGCAGCCCCCACCCCCCATCCTCCACTGTCTCCCATTCTTGGACCAAATTCATGCCCACTGCAGCGATGACCCCACCTAACCATCCCATCCTCTGCCGTCCCCTTCTCCTTTTGCCTTCTTTCCCAACAACAGGGTCTTTTCCAATGAGAACTCAAGATGGTGAACATACCTAATATTCCTTCCTCCTCCTCCTCTTCCTCCTCCTCCTCTTTTCCCCACAGCAAATAACCCTGTGAGGAAGGTGGGGTTGACAGAGGGGGACTGACCCAAAGTCGCCCTGCCTAAGGTGGGACTAGAACTCATATCCCAGTTGCTAGCCTGCTGCCCTAACATAAAGCTGTATCTATACACTGTACATGCATGTACATGTGCGCACACACAGAGCAGCAAAAGCTGCAGATAAAAGATGAATATATATGTTGATCCAGCTACTCTTGCACCGCAGGGGCAGGATTAGTGTGGGGTTATGGGGGGAGCTGTAACTCCGAAACAAATTCCCAGGATTTTGTATTTCCCCCAATCCTGCACCTCTCCTAACCTTCCTTTCCCAATTTAGCTCTGGTGAGGGGGAGGGTGACTGGAGTCATAGATAATACCCAAAGAGTAGCTGTGATACATCTCAGGTGTGACAGGAAGCCTTTATCATTTCATAAACTTGAGCCATAAGGAAGAGGTTATCTGCGTGTGACCAGGGACACGCCATTCTTTAAAATTACTCTTATGAAAAATGTGGATCCAAGAACTCACAGCCTCTGTTTCACCTTCCTCCTTCTAAACAGCATGGTCCTGGGGTCCACCTTGATCTTGGTGCTTGGGTAAGAGCCTGCCTCTGCCAGGCATGGATCACGGATGCCCATGGGGCTGCAATGACCCTTTTGCCATGGCTCTTCCTGCCTCTTTTGCTTTTTTCTGTCTGCCCGCCTGTTTGTTGAGCATTTGGAATCCAAGGAGGTCAGAGGTCAGCTGGTGAAGGCCATCTGTATGGGATCAGTGACTGTGTTTACACAGGAGGCTTTGCCAGGAAGGTGTCTGGCCCAACAGAGATGGGCAACAGCAGACTCCCCCAGACCAGCAATCTGGTTGAGGTGGGAATGGGCTGTCACGTCAATCAGTCTGCCTGTCTCTCTGTCTGTCTGCATTTGCTCAGGCCATAAATTGCAAGTGAGACGGTGGGAGGAATAGCAGCTTTACAGAGGCTGATTTTATGGTCAGTCTTGCTCTACTCAAGAGCTCAATGGTACCCACCCACCCCCTTCCTAAAATAGCCTTGCATCCATCTTTGATCTCTTGTCAAGACTGGCTGGGCAGTTTCCTCATTAGCACCTTGTCCTTCATACCTTCCATTTTCTCCATTGCTGTATGTCTGCTGTGATCAAGAAAGGGTGGTGTATCCCACCCATGTTTCCAGACACAGCAATCCTATACGTATAATCCTAGTCAGTAGAACAAAGTTTATGGAAATGTGACTGCCAGATAAGCTATCTTGATGCATTCTCCCTACCATATCAAGTGCTGTCTACTTTTCTCATCTAAACCAGACTTCTAAATTTGACTATACCAGGAAACATTTGCAACAGTTCTATCGTACAGTCCTATTGTAGGGGGCGTGCATAAGCGTATCAACGTGCCTACCGTCCCTGTCCTATTGTTTCTTTTATTTTTTATTTTTCTTGTATGCATCCATATATTCATTACTATGTTTTTACTTATACCTATTATCTTATAAGCAATTGACATAAATAAATAAATAAATATCTGCAAGAGGACTCAAACATTTATTTTCATTCATTTATCAAACATATGCCTCCACAAAACTCAATAACTCTGGGCTGCTCACAACTAAAACAAATAAATACAATTAACACCAAGTATAAATAAATAAGGTGGGAATGACAAACTGGATAGGGAGGAAGCAGAGAGCTTTCACTATCCTTTGCCAAAGATCTGGGCGATCATCCAACTGTGCTAGACTGTTGCAGCAAAAACATTGAGAGAGTTTGGGACAAAATTAAAAATATTTGAGCACGAGCATTTGAAAGTTACATTCTACCATATCAGATATATGGAGTCTTACCACTGAGAAAAGAGTAACAGTTATATAAACCTATGATCTGGTAGCAATGATGATAGAGATGTTTTAAAAGAAGAGATTAAAAGGAAATAACACATTGGTTACAGAGTGTGGTAGTTTCCTAAATAGAGTGTCTATCACTTAATAAGTGTTGATGTGACACAGATATTTCTGAATTATTCATTTATACTCTCGCTGAATTTATGAAATTGACTGGATAAGAAGTCAAATCAGTCAATAGAATAAACATGACTGATTCATGTATAAAAGAAAAGGGATGGGATGGAAATCATGTACCAGACTGCTAGCCAGTCCTTTAATCAACTAAAACCAATAATCCACATTTCAACAATGAGCTTTTTACAACCTGTTTTTCTTTGGTTAGATAATTTGAACACGTTAAAATCATTCATCCAGCATAAGCTTCTTGGGGTTGAGGAGAAAAGGGGGAAAACCATTAAAAATTAAAGATTTTTTTTAAAATCTAAGATATATATAAGGAAAACAGACTTTTGTATTTCATATTTTTGTTTTTATAATTCATGGATATGCTTCTGTCTGAAGTGTATCCACAACTTAATGAAGACATAGATATGAAGCACTTAACTAAAATTACCCAACGTTTTTAATTTCTAAAGAAGTTTTTAAGTCCCATTTAGGTTACATTACTCAAGGTGGATACATATGCACTTAATATACCCTCCAACTATAATATACTCTCCAACTCCCCAACTTTGGCAACTAACAATAACAAATGCAAATGAAGCCCACTTTGCATTAATTAACTTTGCATAATTCCATTTTCTTGTAGAATTCAAATGTAAAAAGCTTTTTTACACCCTTTTCAAAACTGGAGGCTAAGACATCAAAACAGCAGGAAATGGAAGGACATTATCAAAGAGTTTGGAAAATAGGCTAGGTTAATGTACAGATTGGCAAATTCATGAGTTCTGCAAGTAGCCAACATGTAAATCTCAAAGCATTAAATATTTCTTATATTTCTAGATTATTCCACTACAAAACACTATGGTATGTCTCCTGATATATGGAAGGGTGAAGCACCAGTGTCAAAATGCTATGAATGACCTGTTTGAATCAAGGCATGGTCTACAGGAAAACATCATATCCATATGAATGTTGAGGAAGTAACTGTTCACATGAAATACATTCCCCATAGGCTCTGTTCTCCTTCCATGTTAACACTGCTTCCAATTGGTAGATATGCTGCAAAAATGCCTACAACAAATGCAAAGAGGCTGGCATGCAAAGAAAGGCCACTTAAATTTGAGGAGCATGGAGAAGCTGTTGGGGTTCACACGATATCCAGGTCACATCTTTCAGAATTGTCCAGAAATATATATTTTAATATACATCTATTAATATTGCTTCCTTACATACAAATTGGAATAATTTTCAACTGATAATAGTATATGCCTCAAGGCTACTCTCTCATTTTTCTTTTGGATGCTCCCTTGAGGTTCGGTTTTTAGCTCATAAACCAAAGATGTTTATCTAGCATGATTAGAAAAACCCCAACATGGGGAGTCTTCTCCGTCTTTAATTGCCTTGTTTTCTTTTTATCTTTTTTTCCCATCCTGCCCTTTAAGTCTGTCTTGCCGATTCTAAATCTTTTCTCACTGGACATAAACAAGCGAAGGCCTTTCCATTTTCTTTTTTTTGGGGGGATCTTCCACCCTCCTGAAACCTTTTATCACCTTTCATTGTTGCCCTTTGATCCCTGTCCCATGTTTCTTCATTGTTTTTAAAAGGCTAAGAACCCAAATGGATGTCCAGTGTCTCCCACTGAGGTCTTGCCAGTGCTAATTAGGGCAAAATTAGAACAGTAAATCTCTTCTGAAAATAATGAGCACTGGAGAAGCTTTCAATACTTAATTCACAGTGTGCCCATCAAGACACTAACTAACTAGCATCCAAGATTGCACTAGACAATGTTGAAAATTTGGGGATGCAGTTTTATGCTATCCGTGTCCAAATTTCTATGTAAGTGGTGAAAGAGATTTTCATCTTTAATAATTTAATCTCAATCGTAATCAGGCATAGCTGAAGCTGAGTCAAAAAAGACACCATGTAGATGTGTTCAGTAGTATTTGCTTTTATGCAGGTTTAGGATAGTATCATCTAAAGAGATGTGTAACCAAAATCCTCCGCCAGAGCACATATCCATAAAAAGCAGAATAACAATAGTGACCATTCTTTTTGTTATGCCAGAATTTTCCTTAAGTATAATTTGTTAATAACCATTTGAATTCTCAAATAGCTGCTAGGCAGCTGTAATACACATGTGTTACAATAACAAGTGGTTTCATGTCAGCCTTCCACATTCCCCAACCTGGTGTCCTGCAGATGTGTTATAACTTCAATTTTCAGAATAGTGGTAGACTGAGGGTAGGAAATAGATATGCAGGTATGTCAGTATGTAAAACTATACAGCTCCAATCTCCAAAGTCTTTTCAATCCAATTCCCTCTTCTTGTAGTATTAGAAGTGAGTAAAATAGGTTTTGACTGATTTATTTCTGAGGAATGGGAACAAACTGGAGTTTTGTAGTTAGATAGTGGACACACTCACAAAATGGCTTCTGCAGAAGATGTATTTATTCATAGGCCGGTTGCCTTAGTAGGCATAGCCACCACTCACAAACACTGCATTAGAGCATTCCATTTTCATCTGAACAGCGTAACCAATGCCACAAAATTGCAATTGTAGTCCAAAATTCCTTGAGGCTCCTCAGTTGCTTCACTAATAGAGCTAATCCTCTTGCTTTTGCCCTGTACTACAACAAAGTAGGAAAAAGAGCAAAAGGGCTTTCCAAGGTTAGGAAGCCACTAGCATAGTTATGCATGCAGAGTTTAATTCTCCAAGCTCATTTAATTTTCTCTGCCTGCTAAGAGAGAAAGTGGAAATGGCCACTGCTCACAGTCTCTATTGATGGACAGATACAACATAGGGGCTGATCACAGTGAGTGTAGTCAGTTTACCCCTGACTGGCTCACCTGAGTAGCATGGTGGATAGGGACGTTGGATCTAGTCAGCCTGACCATTGCCATCCACAACACTTAGCGAGAGTGGAGGAGTGAATAAGGGTTACAACTGGTTCTCAATGGAGCAGCCACCTTGACCCCCTCCTCTTGCTTACTCATTCCTCTTCTCCAGTCCACTCTATACGGAGGGTGAGTAAAAAGGCCTTTACTCTCTACAGGGAATCTCTGTTCTGCTTCCTTGCCAGCTAACTTGAGCAAACAGGAGAAGTACAAAAAATTAGGAACAACTGGAGTCAGGGGCAACATCATTAATCCAATCCTTATCAAAAGAACAAAAGGCTGAGCAACTAGCAATACAGGTAGTCCTCGACTTACGGCAGTTCATTTAGTGACCGAACTTACCACGTCACTGAAAAAAGTGATGTATGACCATTTTTCACAGCTGCAACCTTTGTAGCATCCCCACGATCGTGTAATCAAAATTCAGATGCTTGCCAACTGGTTCATATTTATGACCGTTGCTGTGTGTCCCAAGGTCTTGTGATCCCCTTTTGCGACCTCCTGACAAGCAAGGTCAATGGGGGAAGCCAGATTCACTTACCAACCGGGTTACTAACTTATCAACTGTAGTGATTCACTTAACAACTTGGGCGTGAAATGTGGTAAAATGGGGGGCACTTAATAAATGCCTCAATTGTGGTCGTTGTAAGTTGAGGACTACCTATATAGCTGCTCATTTCTCTGGCAGGCTTTCCTCCGAGTGGCACACATCTAGGGAGAGTCAGTTCCCTAGGTGTGCCAATCTGGATCTTATTGGAGTAACAGAATAGCTGCTACTCTATAAGATCCAGAGGAAGAATTCATGCGACCAAAGGAGAGAACAAGATCGAGAGGGCTGCTTCCAGGGCCAGCTTTACATTTTTCCATTGCCAGATGCCAGAGGGATAAAGTAACAACAAACACAGCAGAGACAGCAGCTTCACTGAGGCAACACCATTGTTCCAATTCTCCCTTGCTCGGATCCTTTTCCTGGGGAAGGAAAGCCAAGCCGTGCCAGGAAGGGATAAAGGAAGGAAAGGGTTGTTTTTTATTTAATTTTTAAAAAAGGCAGATGACTTTGCTTGTTTTCCTATGCTCTAAATCCGGCAGCGCTCAACAGCGGAGGAGAAGGAGGGGAAGGGGAGGAAGGATCATGGAGATTCTGCATCGCCACCCTTTTTTCCCAGCTGACAGGACAAGGGAGGAGAAGTGGCTATTTATCATTTACTATCCCTGCTTCACCCCCCCCCCACACACACACATTCAAAATAAAACTCAACATACAAAGCACTCTTTTCCAAATATGCAACTAATCTGTCCAGTTAGGCTTGGATAACAGAAATGCAAGAAGGAGCAAAGGTCCTGGACAAGGACATCCCTCAGTAATAATAATAAAAAAAACCTTCCAAAGCAGACCCTGAGTTCTTCTATGTGACCCAGGAGCCATCGACTTTATTTGGAAGATTGGGCCCATGCTGAAACTGGTCTGACACCGTCTTCTTCTCTGGCTCCAGGTTTAATGCGGTTCTTTCTGACTTCTTCTGGCACAGGCTGTGCCATGCCCTCTGCCTGAAGCTCGCAACCTCAGGGTTGGTTAAAAAAAAAAAACACAGCTGCCTTCCCCCTCTGCTTAAGGGTCATGATTTTTCAGAGCCCGTTTTTGAGTAGTTGGGAAAGTCTAAGGCTGTGTCTGTTTTGTTTGCCTAGCTATCCCACAGTGACAGGAAAAGCAGAGAGAGGAAAGAAAAAGTGTTTTTAACGTGCAGGTACTCTTGGCATAAAAAAAACCCCAAATCTTCTCTCCACAGTGGCTGGAAAGGCAAATGGAAATGGATGGAAAAAGCTCTTTAGCTTGTGCCATGTGATGGGGTGAACTCCCATCCTCGCCCCAGCTCTTGCCAACCTAACAGTTTGAAAGCATACAAATGCAAGTAGATATGCTGTCCACATGACCACAGAAATTTCTTTGGGCAGCATTGGATCAATGGCCTTAAAATGGAGATGAGCACCACGCCCTAAAGTCAGCAATAACGAACAGAGTAAAATCCGCAGGGACTTCTTTACCTTTTACCTTTTGGTGCTGGCTGCAAAGGCCCTTTCCCTGCGGATAGGTTTTTATTGCTCAGCTGCAGGGGATTTATATCCATATGAGATTCGCCTCCTGGAGCTAGAAGACCTCCAAAGTTCCTTTCGGTTACTTTGTGTTGTGCTCATAGTTGTAGAACTGCTTTAAAACTAGAGGGGCCTCACTCGCAGTCCACCTTTAGCTGCAGTCCAACTCAATTTTCCTGTGGTACCAGGGCTCCAGAAGGGAAAAGGAACCATCAGATGCCACATCCGTGGATAATGAGAGAAGAGAGGAGATGGTGTCTCTTTGCTGCCAGGTCTTCAATAACACCATCATTCTGTGGAAAATTGACAAGATCTATTTAGGCCCTTCTTTGCCTCTCCAAATAGCTCTTGCCTTCCAAGTAGTTGTTATTACTAATATATTTCTTTTTTTAAAAAGAAAAAAAGCTATCTAGTTAATGTGGGGGGGAAGAGGGAGAGAGAGACAGCTTTTAATCAATGAATTGTCAAGTGATTTATCTAACAAATATATGGTGTTACGAAAGGAATACTAGCCTGATAGCTTGACATCGCCTAAATTTCTGAAATGTCAGAGTATTTACAACCAGTCAGTGATTGAAAGGAGAAGGGGGATGTTTATTATAAAGGTGGAAAAACAGCATTTCTATTGTGCAGAAAGTGACGGGTTAGTTTTGTTTACATGTTACCCATGATTTATTGGGAGGAGAAACCTTGAAAATAGGCTAAGAAACCTGAAGAGGTCAGAAACTCTGGAACAAAGTTTAACCCTAAAGTATGTAGATAAGACATGGGAGGCTCCATCCTGCATCTTTTACATGCGTGGATGAAGGACAAATCACTTACGGAGTGGCTAGGTCACAAATATCACTACTATACTGTGTAACTAGTTAGGCCTCATGAGAGGGCATTCTTCACTTGCCCCACTAGAGGGCACTGCCTGGAGTACCACAGGGAAAATTTCCATAAGGATGCATGGGTGCAAATAAATAATACCTGGGCACTTAATGGCTAAAAAAAAAAAAGAATGTACACCTTCAGTGTTATATATTCCCTGGTTTATAGGACTCTTGCTTAGTTCTATTTGAGACACCAATTTGATCCCCAGGTATGCCTCTTTACCATTCATTTCATCTCAAATTATGTTGCATATTCATGCCTTCCAGAAAAGCCCATCCTCATCTGTCAGCCTTGAAGCTGGATATTTCTCTCGGAAGACAGACATGAAGGGGGGGGGGGGGCGGAATAATTGAAAAGAATTGT
>JANHFN010003949.1:410760-423147 GCA_032468175.1 Toxicocalamus goodenoughensis | reverse complement strand
GAATTGAATAGGAAGTGGCATTCACTAATAACTTCACAAACATAGCCACTCTATTCTGAAACATTAATCTTTAATTTATGGTGGAAGATCAAATTTATGTCTGAAATAGTTTTCTTCTTTATCCTTATTGTGTTAAACTACATAAAACTTCATTTTTTAAAACTATATTATGTTAGTTTTCCATAGTTGTTGTTTTTCTTTCACCAGAGGGCTCCTAGGTGAACAACATCCCAAAATCCTCTTTGACATGATGCCCATTATTTGGATAAAACCAGGTAAGTGAATTTTTTAAAAAAATAATTATTTGAAAATGTCCAATCCCATACTTCTTGCAACAAATTACTGGATTCGATTCCTTAATATTAGATTACTAATTACTTTATAAGGTTACATAGCAAGATATCCTAGTTGCTTCAAGTGTTCACATCAGAACTCTTATTTTTTTATATCTAGACATTAGCCATAATAAAGAAACATCATTATAGCTACCATCCAAGTATAATACAAAAAGTGTACTGTTGCCAGCATAGCAAAATTATATTTCTATATACATTTTCTATATACAATGATATCTCAGTAGTCAACTGCTTTGAAACCCATTGAATTTGAAACTCAACACATTTTGATGTGAAAATTTTGTCCCAGTTCTCATTGTTTGGTACTCAGTGTGGGCTGCCTTGTCACCCACCACATTATTCTTTATGGGAAAAATAGTTTGGTACTATTATTTTTGGTAGTCATCATGCCTCCTGGAACCAATTAATGACAAGTACTGAGGGAACATATATTTTCATTTCCCTTCCCACTAAAATGTTCCTTCATGCCAAATGGGAAAAATAAGAAGCAATTGCTATCTCTTATGTGGTAGTGAGAGTTAATTCTTCATAATATAAAAAAATCTAAGATGTCAGAGAGAAGTATAAGAAGTTAATCCCTAATATTTCACTTATACTCACATGTTTAATTGCCCACCTCAAGAGATGCAATGTGTGTGGTGGTTGTTTCCTTCAGTTTTACTCCATCGTGCTGCAGTGCAGTTTGTAAGCTGTAGGCATTCAGTATTTTTATTTCATTTTATTCTCAGTTATTTCCCCTTACGGAATTTTTCCCTTGCAGCCAAAACATCAGAGATCAAGAAATCGAATGCATATGTGTGTCCACTGTACAAGACAAGTGAACGCAAAGGAGTCCTTTCAACAACTGGGCATTCAACTAACTTTGTCATTGCAATGAAGTTGTTAACTGACCAGCCAGTCCAGCATTGGATCAAGCGAGGAGTTGCTCTACTTTGTCAGCTGGATGACTAATTATATAGAACCCAAACCAGATGAGACTAATTACTCCATATTCATATCTTTCCCTAGAACAAAGGATTTTCTAAATATGTAGACTTTCAAACTGGTAACAATATTTTACAATAAACTGAACCCATTCTTGTTTATTGATGTTTTTTCTTCTGTTCTTTTATAAGTAAAGTGTATAATATGCAAAATATCTTATTTAGTCCATCCTAATTCATTTTGAAGTTGTTGAAAAATAAATTTCCTTTTGCTCAAAAATGTTGTTACTTCCATTCAACTCTTAACATTTGAATATCTAAATATTTGATTTAGTCTGTGTTGATTTCTGCTTTCTGGACAAGTCTTCTACTTTTTTGGAGAGTGAGAGACTCTGGAAGGTGGATTAGATTAAAATAGTTAAATCTTCATCTCCGGCTGGACAGAATATCCTCAGTGGACCATTCTTTTGCAACCATGTTTCCACATCTTCTGCGTGTATGTTTTTTTTTTAAAATATAAAGGCATTCCAATTTGCTACTGATGTGTGGACGGCACATATCTTTATCCCGGGAGCTGGAATTAGTTCTTGATCATATTGTAGAAGAGTTGTTGTGGTAGAATAATCGATAATATGTGTAGTGTGTTGAGGCATCATTACAGTCTAAAACTAGAAGGCATTACAGAAAAAGCAAGAAGTCCATTTTTATTTATTTTTATTTATTTAGACTTTTATACCGCCCCTCTCCCGAAGGACTGTATTAGCACAGTAGCCTTGTTTTTGAAACATACTTAACTGGAGTGCAGGGTAAGAGTAGAACTATTTAATGGAAAATAAACTTGCTCTCCAAGTTCTGTGATTGAGAGAATATACAAGAGGTTCTCTGCAAAATTGGTGTTTTCTGAACACTTCTTCATTGATTCAAGTACACCTCCTATTTATACAGTAATGGCTTCTAGTACCAAAGATGTACATCTGGTTTCCATAGTTCTGGTCAATTTTAATGAAGAATAATACCTGGATTCTGTTGTTGCGAATAGACTTTTTGGTTTCTGATATGATGTGTATATGATATTTGCTAACACTCGAACTGAATTTTCTCCTCAAAATCAGTTCATATGCAATCCTCTACACAGGGCTGTAAAGCCCTATGAAGCAGTATATAAGTCTAAGTGCTATTGCTAAGAGTAAACATTGACTTCATGGCTCATAATGAATGAATCAATGTCCTTCATGTTTTTCTATATACAACTAGTTATCTGGTTCTGAATAATTTCCCAGGTTCTTGCTGCTGCTTTAATTATATGAATAGAATAGAATTCTTTATTGGCCAAGTGTGATTGGACACAAAAGGAATTTGTTGTGCATTTAGGAATTTCCTGAAATGAATTAAATTTTCTTCACAGTTATTACAATCTGATTTTAAAATGCCTGTTCTTTGGATACTTTTTGTTATTCATACATGTGGTTTATTTGCTGACCCACATTTACTCCATATATCTTGTCTGCAAGAGGGAATGTCTTACGGTCAGATATTTATAGTGAGTTATTAATGGCTGCAATGATGCAATAAGCCCAGGATCATTTTTCAATACATCAAACATCACATTTTGGTTTTGACACTTGCTTAGAGTGAGCAATCTGTGTTTCAAATGTGGGAGAAAGGTGAGGAAAATGTGTGTTGTCATTATAAAATGTCTTTTTTCCCAAAGTTTTCCCAAAGATTAGCTTCCTAGCCTATTTCTAAATAATAAAAGTTAAACTTGGCATTTCTGGAATGTTGTTTTTTACTATTCCAGGAGTAACACAATCTGTGTGCGGGTGTTTGCAGTTGCATATTTTGCTTTTTATGTGTTAGCATTCCAAAGAGAAAAAGTGTTTTGTGATTTTCCTGTATCCTATAAACTTTGCTTAATAATTTTTAACACTTTTTCAATATTTATGCAAGTATTAGTGCATTTATTTTGATTGAGCCAAATGAAAATATATCTCAATACCATTGATTATAATGGGGGAAAATAACTGAAAACAATGCTAGTTAAAATGCTCCATTTTGGCTTAATTCTCTCACTAATTCTGTTATTATGCTGTAAGCCATTTTTAATGTACAACAATGTTTCCTGAACAGAAAGAGACTATTAAATCAAATGCCAGTGATTTTTTACAAGGAAGCATCCGCGTTGCAAATGATATTACTGTATTTATTAATAAAATCCAGATGTTCTGCATCTCTGAGCAGCTTTCAGCTGAACTGTTGCTTTTTAATGTGCATGACCCAGCACTTTCTTGACATACAGCAAATATGAGCGGAGTGAGGAAGGGCATTGCAAAAGAGATCAGTAAGAACATGTTGAGCTTAGCAAGGATGGGAGAAGTAAAGATAGGAGAAGGAAGCATGAGGAAGAATGGAGCCCTCAAACTCTGGGTTCCTTGGCACAGGCATGTGCTCAGAAAGATGAACAAAAACAAGTCAAATTGATAACCTGGTCTGCCTAGTGTGATACTGATAATTTGGGTGTCTGCCAAGGTGTCTGTTCAAAAAGAGAGAGATTGAGACAAGACGGTTAAGAATTATTTGCTTTTGTTTGTCAATATATATTTCTATGTCTCTAGCTACTGATATTTCTGGAAGAAGCAACCTAACATTTAACCCCGCCTCGTTCTGTAATTTAAGATTTTAACCTGTATGATACCACAAAAATGCATGATGAGGAAGCTGAGGATGTCATCCCTATGCAGCTTGTCATTCAGCAAAGCCTACATGACATACCCGGAAGCAAGACGGTGTCTACTGCAAAGAGTGACAGGTGTGCTCTGCCTTTGATTCTAGCATCTGTTGAAATGTTTCTTGGAACAGAAACTATGTAAATTTTGAAATAGATAGTTTCACAGAATTCTGTGCAACTGTTCACAGAATATTGTTACAGGCATGGGATTTCCATATTTTGTATGTTTATGTGATGATTTTTGAATCTTTAGGACAAGGCATATTTTTATTTATAAATGTGGCTAGTATCCATTTAATATGAAAAATCTCCCCCTCCCAAAAAAAGATTGACATAAATGTATGTATGTAAAATGTACCTATTTTATTTTATGTTCCATTATAATGCCAATTATAATGTTTTAGTTTTATATGTTTTGTTTTGGTTTTTAATGTTTTATTAAAGCAAAGTATTGATCTTCCACTGCCTCCATCTAAAGAAGGGTAGGCAGCAATTTTACAGTTGTGGAGAAACTTCCTACTCTGGTAGCCAAGATCTATATGATTAATGATAATGAAGTGACTGATGATTTCATCAAAGGGACACAGTGTTTTTTTCCTTTTCAATTTTTGTTTTTAATTTCTTTTTTAGTGTCAAATAAATTCATAAATCCTGTTTTATTCTCAGTTTGTGGGGGGGGGGAATCAAAACTTGTGCCACTCCTGTTATTGGACAGCCTGACACCATGTTTGGCACATTGATCTCTAGTGGCTCTGGGGACTGTAGTAAATAAATCAATGAAAAATAAGGCATGGGGAGGCCATGAACTGCCTGTTACCCATCTTTTGTCTATGGAGATATTTTTTTAATTGAATAGACAAAATTACTAAATGCTATTTTCCTAAGCATTACCATATTTAATTACAGTGAGGGAAACGTAGGCATTCCCCCATCCTTTCAGATAATTTCTATCATCCAATCCCCAATGCCTTATTTTAGATTATAGAATATTGTGAACTCTTAATAAGTAGAAAATGTCAATTTTCCTGCTTCATTTTCCACGACAGTGATAAATTCCTGTGACTTCACTTTCTTCAGGAATTAGTAAGTCCTGGAATAGGAGGACACAAGTTGTTCCAGGCCAAGGCCCCCAGGTGGGCTACTTTCCAAAAGCCACAATGCAGAGTCAAAGCAAATTAACATTAGAATCTTTAACTTTCATTACAATAAAATAGAGTTAATAGGATTACTCTCCAATTACACATTTAACTATTTCTCCCTTTTGTTCTAACAATAACGATTTGATTCAAACTTTAAAAATGGTTTAGGAGCCATTCTTGAGACTTTTAGGAGCAAAGAAAAAAGAGCAAGAGTCTCTATTGGAATGGAATGCCGTGAGAGAAAAGAAGAATGGCACATGTGTTGTATAATGACAGGAAGACCTAACTACAGAGTAGAGATATAGACAGATGAGAGAATTGAGGGGGAAATAGGGGAAGTTGTACTAAGTGATTTATTTATCTAGTTTTCAGCCATAGAAAAAGCAGGAAGAGAAACATATGAACTCTTTGTGAAATAATAAATAAATAAAGGCAGAATTTGACAAACTGTGGTTTTCACATGCACACAAATACAGGTTAAGTATCTTTAAATTGGGTCCTTTTTCCAACTAGACATGCCCACAAGAATCCTAGTGCTTACGGGTTTCAAATGTGACCGAAAGGAAATCTTCCCTACAACTAGTGACTTGAATATTTTGGTTTGACACAGTGGTAGGATTCAATTTTTTTACAACCAATTCTGTGGGCGTGGCTTGGTGGGTGTGGCAGGGGAAGGAATCTCCAGTCAGAGGTGGTATTTGCTGGTTCTCCAAACTACTCAAAATTTCCGCTACCGGTTCTCCAGAACTGGTCAGGACCTGCTGAATACCGCCTGTGCTACTACCATCACTTGACCTTCCTGCAAGGCCTATTGAAAAGGGCAGTTTTTTAATGCGTATATGACAGTTCACCAGGTTTGGGGGCCTACTTTTCATGTTTATTTCCTTTGTGATATCCTCTAAGATCAGCTAAAAAATTCTTGCATAGCAATAAAAGAAGAACGTGTGGCTATTCACTTTTCCCTGGTTCTGGAAATCCTATCTTGTGTAAATTGCCAAAGATTGTGCTCTGGCATTTTGGGAATCTGTTTGGGGGGAAAAAAACTCACCTCATTTTTCAGCTATTACAACATTCAGCCAACTACAACAGAGTTTCAAGTAAAACAATTACGATGGAATTACCTAATTAAAGCAGTGGCATAAGTTAAGACTTGAAAGTTAATTACATTTTTTTTTTAAAAAACTCTTACAATAGTAATGTTCCAAACCTGCACATAGTGGCTTTGGAAATAAATCCCTTTAGACAGATATTTGAGTAAATAGGCACTGGAGCTAGTTGTAAATTGGGTCTCATTTCTAACAGCTGGACAGAAACCAAAATACTGGAGTTGGAAGCTTAGGAAATACAGAAGACATTAGAAGGTTTAAAAGGTTTAAATCCTGGTGGTTTTTCAAATGTACAGTATTTTCGTAGATTGACATGAACAGATTTTTATATTACTATTAAAAAGTATTAAATAAGGACTTCTTTCCCTGATGTCTAAGAGTAACCATGCTTGGCACCCTCTGGATGTCTTGAGCTACAAAACCTATAGTTCTTCATAGCCAAAAATGCCCTATCATGTGATAATTACAGAAGTAGCAAATGAGCATATCTGAAGAACAGCAAGCTGAAGAAAGCTGATTTGGAAGTAGATTCTCATTTGTGCTTGGTGCACTACACTTTGGAATGGATTCTAACATATCAGACCATTGGACACACTTATTAAATAGTCCAGTAAATGTCTGTGCACATAAATGTCACACACAGATACAGAGCTCCCCTCACCATATTGGTTAGTGTTGGTGGGAGTTGGAGATCCGCACGCAAAAGTCCAGAGGTTGCCTTTTCTAATTTAGAGTAGAATCGGATAGTTCCCCGAGGTTCTGGGGATAACAATGTACTCATTGCAGTATGAGCATTTTTGACATTTTTTATGCTGCTCTGAAACCTCAAAAATTTTGCCTCAGTTCAGACTCATACAAAAACAGAACTCTTTCCCCAAGCAGAACACAAACATTCAGTTCTGCAGTCAACTGTGAGCATAGCCATGGACAACTGCCAAAATTATATAAAGCAAGGGGAAAACAGGAGATGCAAAAGTGGTTGCACTGGCATCCTGAGGGGGAAAAACCCCCAAGATGGTGCCTTTCTATTCATGTACTAAAGATGAATAATTGAAGGGAGTGGCTTTTTTCAGCTCTGGCAGTGGGGCTAGTGCATCAGGAGGAATTAGGCTCCTAATTTAGTTGAAGGGGTTGGCAGTAGCTATGAGATAGACAACCCCCTTCTGTAACTGCCACCTTACATCATTTTTGCCTGAGGAATACGGTTCATTCTTCTGACTGGTAGGCCTGGCCCTGCCTAGGATTTTAAATGAGAAGTCCCACTAAGAGATTGAGACATGAGTACCAAAACAATTCTGCATGCCTCCCAGAAATGGGAATGAGTTGGAGGGCCTTAAAAACCTAAAGCATGAATGAATGAATGAATTTCCCTTTTTTTAAAAAAAATCAACCTTGTTGTAATTTAAATCTCCCTTTTGTTTTATATGACTTTGGCAATAATCTGTGACTTCAAATAAAGGACTGTCACTGGGCAATTCCAGATAAAATTCTCTTTTTCAACTGGGTGACCTTGGGCAGTCATTTTTTTCTCTCATCCCTAGGAAAGAGGCAATGGCAAACCACTTCTGAAAAACCTTGCTAAGAAAATGGAAGGGAATCTGTCCAGGCAGTCTCTGAGAATCCGATACAATTGAACAGAAAAAAGAAAACAAATGAAAACCCCTGCCTTTTTAATGCAATGTGAAATTTCAACCATCTCCACTAGGTGGCACTTCGAACCATTATCCCAAGTAGTTTAGGCTATTGCTGAGTAATAAAAGCTGGGTGAAGCTCAATTATTTAAACTGGTGAAGAGATTCTGAATACCTGCTAGTGAACCATCAAGAAATGCTTAGAAAACAGAGATATTCAAACCTCACTGCTGCAGAAACTTTAACTTTACATGGAAAGCAACACATTATTCTTCTTGATAAAAGCCAAGGCAAATATTTTGACCACCAACATTTTTCTCCTAATAGATCCTGAGATTAGCCACAGGGCTAATTAGATTACAATTCGATTAATGATATACATTAGTAAAATAATTAGGACTCATTGTAGCCAAAGCTAGGAGACTGGGCTGAATGTTTGACTTTCTAGATAGATCTGTGCGCAGTCTTGAAAAGTCAAAATCTCATCTCAACTTCCTGACCTATAGACTCAGGACTTGTTCTGGGATGAGAGATGTCTTCTTGGATTCTCTTGGGGTGACTTTCACTTGGAGGAATCCAGAAGGCTTGCAGGAAAGAGAAGACCTTCATCTCTCTGGATGCAGAAAGAAATATGCAATATCTTATAACCTTAGGATGTGATCACAAAGATCACAAGATTATGCTCTTGGTCTTCCCAGTTTTTTGGGGGGTAAAACAGAGGCCTCTTTTGAAACTCTTACTTTAAAATCTAATGATCTTCATTCATTTTTCTCCCCACATCTCTAGAAAATGGTGCACTTGATTACATTTTTCATGCTACACTCAAATTGAACAGATACGGGTTTTTAAATTTCACTGATCAGCTAGTAATTTCGTAAGGCCATAAAATGTATGATCAGATTTCACCCCAGCATAGAGGTATTTTGAGGAGACCATTTGTTTTGACAGCACAATGCTTGGGGGATTCTGCGAGTTGAAGTCTACTCATCTTAAAGTTGCTGAAGTTGAAAGACACTGGTCTAGATATTTTGCAGCACACCATACTTGGCCCATGCCAATGGCAAGAAATCATTAAAAAGACAATTGCACCAACCATCACTAAATGCTAGCTTGCTCAGAAAAGGAATGCTAATATAATTTGCATGGCTCTACCTGAAAACCAACAGCTAAGGGCAGATCTCTAACTAGAGACATGTAGCTAGATAGGGAGTTTCTACTCAACCCAAAAATTCAATGCGCTAAGCTCTCTGAAACAGTTTTGGGCAAAAGTTTCTGAAGTAGGTATTTTCCACTATTATTCCATTGGTGAAGACCTTGCAAGGGGCTTTTGAAGTCCTCTCCCAGGAAAAATATCTATAGAACATGTGCATCCAACACACAGAGAAGCCAATAAAAAAGTAATGTCTTAACTTTCACAATTGCTCTGAAATGGGTGAGACTATGCAAATATTGGAGCAGAATTAGGTTGAGACTTAGAAATTGGTTTGTAGTATCAAAGCTCACCAATTCTTATATGTATTATTTCTTTATTTAATTTTTTTGATCCTTATTGTCAGGTTTTCACTAGAGAAGAGAGAACAGCAATAGCATTTAGACTTATATACCATTTCAAAGTGCTTTACAGCCCCCTCTAAACAGTTTATAGAGTCAGCATATTGCCCCTAACAATCTGGGTCCTCATTTTACCGACCTCAGAAGGACGGAAGGCTGAGTCAACCTTGAGCCAGTGAGATCTGAACTGTTGAACTGCTGGCAACAGGCAGTCAGCAGAAATAGCCTGCAATATATTGCAGTACTGCATTTTAACCACTGCGCCACCATGGCTCTTAAATGCTCTCAAAGGAATCTTGTTCCATGATTTTGGACATTAACTACTTTGTACATTGAAGCAAGTGGAAAGTAAATCCAGTAGGTCCCATAGATAATATGAAATAATTTTTTTGCTGTGAGGCTCACTATGGTCTCAGTAATCACTCCAAGAAGGGATTGAGAAAAAGCTATGATTAGGCACAAAACCAGGCACTAACCTAAGGAACAAACCAACTCTGGGCCTCTAGCAAGAGATTGCAGGAGAGGTTAAAGTTATGACAAGGATTTTCTAGCATCTCTGTCGTCTTCCCCTGTAAAGGATTGGTGAAATGTTTGTATGTATGGGGAAGGATGCTATCAAGGTCTGGAACCATTTCTGAATTGCTGTACAGACACATGTCTCTTCAGGAGTTGGTCACTTTCATCGAAGGATAAACGTTGTGGCATGGCATCACAAACTTCACCCCTTTCGTATGTATGCAGTACCACAACAACAGACACAAGTTTATGATGTATGCCACCCTGAATCACTTGTTGCGATGGGCAGCTAAAGAAATCAAATAAAATTATATCAGCCAACTAACCAACCAATCAAGGGTTTGTGTCATGACACTACAATCCCAATTTCACCATTCTCTTCCCTGCACTCCATCCTCACAGATGTTTCTGTTCAAAGACCCTGTAAACTTAACCACCATGCTACTAATTTAACTGCAGTGATTCACTTAACAACTGAGGCATGAAAGTTTGTAAAATGGGGCCAAACTCAATTAAGAACTATTTCGTTTAGCAACAAACATTTTGGGCTGTATTGTGGTCATATGTTGAGGACTATCTGTAGTGTGCTGCCAACCTGCCCAATCATGAAAATAATAGGCTTTTGAATAAAATCAGCCTGTCGGAAAAAGTATTACCTGGCTCTTGATTTTGACACCAAAGACTTCCTTCTGTAACACATACCCCTTTGCATTGTACAGAGTCTGTTAAACTTTGAAAGTGGGTTACAAGCCTCATTTTTGGGGTCCATTCCTCAATTTACAACCAGTTAGTGAATGTTCAAAGATATGATGGACCCCAAAAATGAGACTTAAAACCCAGTTTCAAAGTTTCAACATCTGGACACCCACCTCTGGACACCCTCCCCATGGGGTCTATGACAACTTGCCACAGCCAACTCACTGCAGCCAACTCATGGCTAAGTTGCCATAGCCAACTTGCCATAGGCCATCTCCACCACAGGACAACTCGCTGTGGGACAAGAGTTACACTAATATCAATGAATTGGTGGAATAGAATCATTAAAGAAAGGATGCAAAAGGAGCGGCAGAATGAAATGTGAATGACAAAAATTAAAATAATTTGTTATTTATTTTAAACAATTAAATTGAGTTGTTAAATTGTTGTACGTCAAGTTGTCCTGCAATGAGTTGGCCATGGTGAGTTGTCTCACAGTGAGTTGGCTGTGGGGAGTTGTCTTATTCTGCTCCCTGTGTTCACATAACTACATTTTGGACACTTGACAACTGACCCTCAATTATGGCTTTTTGCAGTGCCCTGCAATCATGTGACTGCAATTTATGACATTTTTGCTGAAAACCCGCTTTTATTTCTGGTTTCTCACAGAAACCACAACATAGCAAACAATGAGTTTGCGAACACCACAAAAAAAGTCATGAAATAAGATCTGGAGACCTGCTTTATGACCGTCATGAATTATGACCAAAGTTGTGGATTCAGTTATGGTCGGAAGCTGAGAACTACCTGTACAAGGTGCTTAAAGGAATGTCTTTTATTCAGACTAAGGGGAATCCATCCAGAAAATCTTAACCCACTCATTTTATATCATTTGTCTATTCTCCATCACTGCTGTTCCTCTCAAAAGTGACACGCAAGTCCTTACTCTTATGTTTCCACTATGGATTGTTACCGATAGGACAAAAGTTTATTGTTGATTAGCCATTAGGCCATATCAAAATACAGAGTACAAAACACATTAATAAGATCGTATATCAAAATAGAATAAAAGAAACAATTTTTAAGAAAGAATAAGAATAAAGAATGCAAACTATATCTCTATATTAGCCCTACAATTTATTCCAGTCAGATGCACATATGTGGACCTCATCTGAACTGTTTTATTTAAATAAAGGGCTGTTATATATAATTTTTGAGTTCTGACTGTACATGAAATATGGCATGTTGTTTAACATAAGGATCCCAATAGGTCATTTGTTTAATGGGTGGTCTAAGATACTGTTCTTTCTCTCTCTGACATTCAAATAATATATGTATTATTTGTTCTGTCTCTGGAGTTCTGCAAATGCAAGTGCATTTAGTTTAAGGGACTTGGTTCAATCTTCAATACTTAAACATTGTGTCCAACTACTTGCTTGAGCAAATAAGTTATTTAAATACTTGGCAATTTGGAAGGTACATTTATAGTGGGTCATCCATTTCAATATGCCAACTTTACTAAGGATGGCTATACCTTTCGGTGCTTCTATATTCAAGGTTCTTTGTGCAGAAAACTTTTTAGTTTGTTCTCCAATTGTATAAGAGGCAGGGAGACACAGCTCCTAATATAATTTATCAGTTGTACAATCTAAGACTGTGATGGCGAACCTATGGCACGGGTGCCATAGGTGGCACATAGAGCCATTTGTGCCACAGGCAAACCGCAGGCAAACTTACCTCACTG